>VYZW01061461.1:16409-36409 GCA_013401315.1 Balaeniceps rex | reverse complement strand
GACTTCCATGACTGGAAGGAATAGTTCTTTCTCTTGCTGAAGAATACTGAAAGTAGCTGAAATTCTTGCATGTTCTGTAACTCACCCTCTTTCTCCACACTACTGTGTCTCACTCTTGTGGGATTCAGTACTGGCTACCAAAAGAAGGGGGGAAGATTTGGCAAAAATGGCAGCACTGAAGGCAGAGGTACAATCCAAAGGTACTGATAGCCAAAAACCTCAACTTCCTTTGTTTAGAGGATGTGTGTAGCAAAACATTGAATCAGTATGGACTGTTTCTCTTAAAGATCTAAAATTATTGTAAGAAAAACAGTTATTTTTAGAAGGCCTTTATGAATAGGTAGTGCTTTTTCAGCTTTGGCATTGGGAATTTTGTTTCTATTCAGTCTGAATTCTGCGATGGGGTGAGTGAAGCTAAATGAGGTGGATGCTTTTTCGAAGAAAAAGCAGAACAGAAGCAGATGGTGAGGGGGAGAAAAGTAAAATAGGAAACATGTATTGTTAGAGATGCTGTTTTTCTCTAGTGAAAATGCGCTAGCTTATTGGTTTGATTACTCTGCTTGTTTGACTGTTCAACTTTTTTTTTTTACTTCACGTTTTCTGCAGGAAAGTTTTTATTGCATGTTAGGTACTATGCAGCATAATTTAGTTGCTTTTTAATATAAAAAATTATTAATTCTTTGCAGATATGATGATAACTTAGATGAAAGACTGACAATATGAAGCTCGTGTGAAAGAATTTAAATGTGATGAATCATCCTCAGCAATGATCGATAAAGTAAGAAATTCTACTTTTGTATTACTTAGTTTATAGGGACCAAGATGCAATGAGAATGCAGGTCTTGCTAGACTGCTGCACAGCTAATTTTTCTTAAAATATAGTAATTCCTGTTTTGTATCATGAAGGCCCAAATGACTGGGAGCTCAATTTTGAAAATGAGCATGCTTTCTGAAAGTCTACACCTTAAACCTTTGTGTCAATCTATCTTTTGTATACTGTTCTTAATAAATCTGGTTGTTCTGAAAGCATTAAGGATTTTAATGCAAGCAAAGACTCTTGCTGGAATGAATTGTGTGATGATAAACCTTGTGGTTTTCAAATTTATTAGTTCTCTTTATTAAATAGTTGCCATTGATTCTGTTTCAGGTTAGAAGGGACATGGACTGGTTAAAGCTTTTGATGATGAGAGAGTTGGTCTTTGGCGGGGGCTAATTAATATCACTGCTGTGCTGCATTTTTTAACTGGGTATCAGTATTGCACTGGAACATGGAAATATGACTTTGTGCTAGTGTCATTAATCACTTTTTGTCTAGGAATAACACTTTTGTAACAAATTGCTCAAAAAACAAAGTGAAGAATCGCTGCAGTAGGATATTATGAAGGCCAGAGTATTAAGTGGGGTCTAAAAGCGATTCAGTTCATGGAGTATAGGTCTTTCCATGCCTGCTTAACGTAATGCTTTGGATTCACCCTCTTGTCTTCAAAGTCCTTAAATCACTGATAACTGGAAACTGGGAAAATATACCAGATAAAGGATGGAGCGTCCCCATGCATTCTGGAAACAGGCTGCTTAGCTAAACTTGGTCTCTGTGTGTTTTTTATTCTATTACATAAATTACGTACTATATGAAGAAGCTTGCATTAGCATTTCCAGGGAGCAGTTTCTCAATCCCATCTCACAAATATATATAAAATGGGAAATAAATGGGGTATTTAAACATATTGCTGGGTTTACTGATTGCTCTTGTAGCAACACAGGGCATTTTATATTGAAAATTACATGCTTTAGGAGACAGTACGCTTCATAAGTTTGTAAGGTACATTATTGCTATGCTTACGTTTGGAAGCTAAATATGCAGGAGCTCAAAGAGAAGGTTTGCTCTAGAAACTAATGAAGTATAGTAAAATATTTAGCAGCAGAAAGGTGATAGTATAGCCAGGATTTTCAGAGAGAAGTTGATGGGAAGAGGAGAGTGTGAGTTGAAGTAATGTAGCAGAGAGACTGCTATGACCTGTATAAACCTCTGAAATTCATTCCTGCGTGGCTGCAGTTGCGGTTCAGGAGGAGGCAGTGTGCTGCACCTGGTGCCCTCAGTTACATTTCTTTGCATTGCTGTGGAGGAAAATGAACCTTAACCTTTGCTGAGCCTGGGGTATTGCCTTTGAAATGTCATTCCTAAGTGGCAGCTGCTGCTGCTGCTTTATAACATACACTTCATTGTACTAGGAATGCATGTTTATTAAAGAACTTGTGTGAAACAGTTCAGGGGCAAAATATTAACTTTACTGACATGGACATCCAAGTGGTGAAATCAACATTGAGATAAATATCGGTGGGATTAAAAGCATTCCCTTGCTGTGTCTGTCACACAGCCAGAATCAGCTGAAGCAGGAGAAATTAATACTGGCTAGCAGACCTCCTTAATGAGAGGAACAGAACAAAAGCACAAATATGGCAAGATACATTAACTTAAAAGCTTTAATTTTTTTCTTATCTATTAATTCATTATTGAGAACACAGACATGCACCTTTATTTTTAAATGCTGTTTTTAACTTTACAAGCATGCAAAACAGCAGTAGTTTGCTTAACTTACTAACTTAGCATAAAAGGTGAGCCACTGCATATTTGCTTTTGTTTCAAAATTACTTGGTAGAAGTAAATATTATTAGTACCCCCTTGCTTCTCCCAGCAGCTTTGTGATTTCAAGATAAGCAGGAACTTGTAAGCACACAACAGCTTTTAGTGGTTAACACGGTTCCATTATTTGGAATGTGAATCTACTTACACAGAGAATAACTATATTCGTGAAGGCAATCAGAAGAAAGAAGTATGAAAAGCCTCTTAAATAGTCATATTTACTTGGAAACAGTATGACCAAGTATGTATTTTACAGAAACAATGGTGATAGAGGAGGAATTATCTCAAATTTAAACAAAAAGGGTAAAATACAAGGCATTATCTTTATATACATGCATCACTGAGAATTTGTGCTATTTTGAGAGAACCTATAATTATGCTACGATAATTCTTTAAAAACTTCTCTATTAACTCACACACTAAAATGTGTCATGAAAATCTGCTCGCATACTGTCATTGTAAAAGATAATGAAATACATTTAAGGACACGATGGCTTTTTTTCCTTCAGTTCTTTGTTTTCAAGTTATGTAAGTGTTGGACAAAAACTAAACAGAAGATTTTGTTTCGGTTATTCAGCTGGTTCAGAAAATGCAAATAAATGTTTCTATAAGCCTTCAGTCATCTACTAGTTCTTGAGCTAACTCGTTTGACTTGTTACTGTGAGTCTACTGACAGTAGAAATAATAAAAAATAAATTGGCAGGTATGATTGTCCCTCTCGTTTAGATAAAATTATCCATAAATATTGCTAGCTAACTTGGTCTGTCTTTTTAATCATTTATTTAAAAATGCAGTATACGCAAGCAGAAGTGCGTGGAAGTGCTAAGAAACTGGTAGAATGCATGCTGTGTGCAGTGTCGTCGTTAAAATACATGGTGACAACATGGACTCCAAATTTATGTTTCATTTTCTTTTTCCTTGTGTCACTGATTTAATATTTCCCTTTCAACAAGTAAGTCAAATTTCAAACATTTCCAGCTTTTCAGAGGAAGATTCTAGTTTTGTCTCTGAATCTGGCCTTTCAGAAGGTAAAACAGTAATCCAGTATTTTTGCAATTCATACTGGGAAGTGTTGCTTTGAAAAAAGTGTATTTTTTTATTGTTTGTAAACATTTACTGACGTTTGTTATTAAATTAATAATATATTGCATTACCTGCTTCCTCTCAGCTTCAGTAACTTGCAGATAGCAGGTTTTACCTCAGTATCCTTAAATGTTTTTTCAGTAGATGTGATCGTAGTTAACTGCGTGTTTTAACATTTTAAAAAGGCTTTTAACCAGTTTCCTTAAAACCGGTACTTGACCTTTACAAAAGGAGCCTCGCTTACATCTTGTGACACACCGAGGAACATTAAACGAGGCCTTGTCTTGCGTGGGACAGGACTAAGCTCAAACACCGCGGCTCTTGCTGGGGAAGTACGCGGGGGTTAAGTTCAGCTGTGAGGAGCCAAAGGGCAAAGCCCGCTCGCGGCTGGCCACGCAGATCAACCCCATTAGTTCTCCATCATTAGCTGGAGGCGGATGCGCCGCGCACGGTGTGGCCGGAGCCGTGTTTACCCGAGTCCCACCTCCTGCCCGGGGAGCGGCCGCCAGCATCGTACGGGAGCACGGATGCAGCCCTCTGGCGCTCGGCCCGGCCGGCTCCGGCTTAGTCTCCGCCTCGCTCGGCCCCCGGAGGCGCCCGTCCCGCCCTCACGTGAGCTGTACGTCATCAGCGCGCGCCGCCCCCCCGCCGGTCACGTGCCCTGTGTTTATCTCCGCCGGGCGCGCCTCCGTTGCTGCCGGGGTCGCGCGGTGGCGGCGGGGCTGCGGCGCGGTGAGTGGCCCGCGCGGGGGGCAGGAGGTTCGGGGGGGTTCCCCTCAGGGGCGGCGGGAGGCGGGGCTGTCCCGGTGCCCGTCGCCGCGGCCTGACTGGGAACGGCCGCGTTCCCAGCCGCCTCCTCGGAGAGACGGGGCGGTGGGCGGGGAGCGCGGCTGGGAGCCGTCTGTGCGGGACTGCGCGCCACCGCGGCCGGCGGAGCGGCGGGTGCCGCGTCTGCTGTGAGCCGCCTTCATTTATAACGGTTTAGGTTCTTACCGTCACAGGAGGAAAAGGCTCATGGCGTTTGGCGATCAGTTTCTGCTGTGATGATTCAGAGCACTGAGGTGTAATCTGTTGCTCTGAGCTACGTCTCACTAAATAGTCTTTCCTTTATTTCTAGGCTTACAATGTCACTCCCAGCAAAGAGATGTGGAAGGCCCCCAGTGTTGTCTTTTCTGGAAAAGAAAAAGAGAAAGCAAAGTCTTGATAGAAGAAGAGGAAAAACAAGGATTTATGTGGGAAATCATATTGACCGATGGTTGACACTTAAAGAAAAGTTGGATTTCAGAAACGATGCAGAAGTTGCAGGGTTTTTACTGGACTTGTGAGTAGACTGTCACAACACTCCTCTGTTTGCTAATACCAAGTAAGTAATTCTTGGCATTAATACTAGCTGTGTATTTTCTTTCTAGGTATGATAGCTGTGACCCATTGTCAAAAGCTCCAACCTGCTCCCTCCCTGAGGGTGTGAGAAGAATTACTGTGAAAGAAGAAAGGGCATTGTCAGGCAGCACTTCTTTAATAGCAGCTGACGGAACGTTAGTAGTATACTCTCTTTATATGTGAACAGTGGATGAAATATTTTTCTTGATAGTACTTTAAAGACCGTAGCTGATATTTAAAAAAAAATGGGGCGGAAGTCATATAAAAAAAGAGGAAAATATACAGCTAATTTATTAAAATGGAAGATTTTTGGATGTCCTTTGTAGAACGGCTTATGTATTTGTTTTGTTGTTTGTATTGTTGAGCACATAATACTAGTCTAGATGAAATGTTTCAATTAACAATTTGGGTTGTATTTGCAGGTATGACAATGATGACCAGTTGTCTAAAGAATCTGCTTGTTCTGAACTTGGAGATCTGAGAATTGTAACTGTGAAAGAAGAGAGAGAGATGCCCCATGACTGCTTGTCAACAGAGACAGATGACACGTTAGTGCTGCTATGTTTTTTTGCATGTTTTGCATTTGAAAATATTTTGCACTGATTGCACTTTTAATTTTGTTTATTAGAAACTCACGTCATTCATGCTCTGATTCATTATCTAAAAACATCTTGGTACATAATGGTTGGTCCAGTCTTTCTGAGGCAAGAATCTGAGAGAGACTTTGGAAAAGTTGTAAGATTCTTAAGAGTACACACAGCAAACCTGCTTGTTCAGTGACTGCCTTCCTTAATTGTATACAAGATTCACAAGTGGAACAAGAAAATAGCTAGTACTTTACATGTATCCGAGTCACTTTAGTCAGCAGTTAGATTTTTTCAGTAGTACAGTCTCCAGGCAAGTGCAATTGTGCGTGCTTTAACCTTTCTCAAAAGAAAAATGTTTCATTCTTGACTGATATTACATACAAAGTGATGTGTTAACCTATCTAAAAATAGTGCCGTGCTCAACGAAGCAACCACTCCATCAGTCGACTGCTGATTTCTTTTACTGCAGTGTCATCAATAACTGAGGCATTCACAGTTGAGATCAGAGGAGCCTCAAATAGGTATGCTTGTCCATTACTCTTTATTTAGGTTTCAATTATCCACAACAGTGTTACTGAATAGTTGTTATTTCATCCATGTCTTAGTTATCTGACCTTTAAAAAAATGTATCTTTTAATATGTGCAGGGGGACACTGAGAACCTAGGACACTGCATTGGCATTGCATGGTGTGTCCAAACCCCTCGCTAATATGGTGAAGTACGTAACGCATGTAGCATGTTTGTCTGAATCTCGTTTTCCACTGTGTTTTTGTTTGTGACTTTCCTAATTCTTCTTACTTTTGATTTTAGTAGGTGAACAAGTTGGGGTTCTGAAAGCAATTCTGTGGCACAGAAGAATTCTTGGAAGCTAGGTCAGGAGAAAATAAATACCAGTGCTGATGAACCTGACAAATTCAAGTACATTCTTCAAAATAGCATTTTGCTCTGGCAATATAATTTTAGTTTGGAGTGCAGCAATAATTGAATTCCTGGGACTGATTTGATACAGGTGAGACAGAGGGTTTGTTCTTAATTGATTGCTTATTTCAGCCTTCTGAGATGTGAGAAATATGTAAAAAGTTGCTTGGTACGAGAAAAAATTTCTGTTACTCTAAAAGGTAAGGTGTATGATGCTTTATTACAGTCGCATGATATCTGTGTGAAGATGCTGGACAAATGATCCGGCATGTATGGAGTGGTAATTGTATAAAGCTAAGAAATGACAGCTGTCTAAGAATAAGAGATTCAAAAATAAGAAGTGTTTTATGGGACAGGCATCCTAGGGCATACTATGTTATTATAGGGAATATTTAACTACCAGGAGTAGTTGTATAGCCTCTCTATGAGGAAAATAATTGTTCTGTGTTTCGGTGTCAGCACACCACATCACTGGTAATGCTTTTGGGTTGTTTTTTTCATTCACAGTATAGCAGTGAGGTAGAGTGATGATGTTATTGAAGGATTCTTATTAGCTGTGGGATATCCATTCAGTGGTCAAGTGATTTGCCCAAAGTCATGTTGGTAACTTCGGTCTTAGAAGTAAGACTAAACTCAATTACTAACTCAGTGTTTTTAGATGGGTGAGCAAAATTCTTTAATTCTTGTAGAAAATGGTGATTTTTCCTTTGAAAAGGAACAGTGGTTATGTTAATGTATACTGTTTTTCTTCTTGTTTTTTAAAGGTGTGGTACTGCACTTCCTATTGAAGGGTGGAGATGAAGGCAGGTATTTCCTGCTTTCCAGGCATTTGGGTGTCATGTTTTCCTGTTGTTGTTTTGGGCCTCACGGAATACGTCTTTTCATTCTACGCTGCTCTATAAGGGCCAGGAAAAGAACAAGGTCTTGTTGAAGGGGATTATTAACAAATTCTGAATTAATAGTCATAAAGCAGCTGTTGTATTCTAGGCCTTTTATTAGCTAGTCTAGTTTTGGGTTGGATAAACAGTAACTGTTAAGGAACTGGAAATACCAAAGATAATGGAGCAAGAACAGTTAAACTCACCTGCTTCATCAGTGGCTTTAATGTTTGGCTTCTGTCTTGTTTAAGGAGTCTTGCCTGATGATGTTAGTTTTCAGAGGTTGCTGCTGTTGTAGAGAATTAAGTTGATGGAGAAACAGGGAGTCAAGTAGCAGGGATTTCAAGACTCTTGCCAGATGAAATGGTATGGTTTTTTGAGTTCTGGCTTTTGGGAAGAGTTGGAATGTTGAAATAACACAGGAAGAAAAGAATATACGGAAATCTGATTTAAAGTGTTATTAGCAGGGCACAGCCAAAGGGAAGTGTTACTGAACCATGCCCAGTTAGGTTCCTGAATACATTCAGTTCTTCTCTAATGCTTCTGTTGCTAACTTCCAACTTTAACATTAAGAATACTAAGCTAGATTCAGATTATTTTTCTGGTTTACGTGTAACACGTGCAAAACTGTCAAAGCAGATAATAAACAATTTATTGTTTTTTCTTTAATGTTTGTTATTTACTCTGATGTTAAGATTGAAGAATGATGAGTCAAAGTAGCTGAATAGGGGTTTTTTGAGGAAGCTTTGGGGGATTTGGGATTCTTCTGCAATATTTGAATGATAGAGATTCATAAACTCCTTTACCTGGACCTTTATTAATGAGACAGATTCTCATGATAAAACTGCCTTTCCTGGGATTTGATTACAGAATGCATACAGAATGCATTTTTTTGTATCGATTCACTAAGAAATGAAACAAAATACAAATACAAAATAAATACTCAAAAGTGTCACAGCAGTTTGGTGAGGAAGACTGAAACCTGTAGGATGAGTTGGTGTCAGTCATTAGTAAATGATTAGTTGGCAAGACCCTGCTTTGAAGGTAGGCGTCAGCTTCAGTTCCTGTCTCTGCTAAAATGGTAGTGGCAACTCCTTTTATAACGATTTTTGCTACACAACTTTTCTTACAATCATGGGATCTTGCAAGAGTCTGTATTGCAGAACTTCTCTTTATCTTAACTAATCTGTTGTCTGAAAAGTTGTATGATTACTGTCCAGACAAGGCAGTTGTAAAGTGTAATTCCCTAACTTGGAAAGAAAATAAGTGATCTTGAGGAAATGTCCAGCAAGCTGTTAACGCTGAAGACTTACCATGACACCAGTGTGAACAGCTGAGNCTTAGTTGGACAGCTTCCTGTGCTCTACCAACAAATTGATTTTCAATGCTTTGTTTTGACTAGTCTGCATTCAGACTCTCGAAGTCTGGCCGAAGTATAAAATGACAATTCTTAATTGAACTAAAAGACACGGTATATATTGTTTTTGGTCTTTAGTGCTCACAGCTTGTTTTTAATTAAAAAAAACAAAACAAAACAAAACACACACACATCACCCCGCCACGACAAACCACAGTCTGTGGTTATTTCACTAATGTAACTTGAAAGTGAATGTGTAACGCTGCTTTTCCTTACAGAAAATTAAGATTGAGTGGTTAGTGTAAGACACTTAATTAAATAATTTACCGTATTGTAATGCTAAATGTTGATCTGTATTTCACTATAGTGAAACCTATGTATATACATCATAAAAACATAAGATGTTGGTCTGATTATATGTATTGCACATACAAAAGCACAAATGGAATTATTGTAATATTTTCCATTATTTCAAAGTTAGAAGATTGTATTAGGGGAATGTACTTGCCTAGATATACTTTGTGAAACAATGCAAACATATTTCACATTTAGATATTTGAATGTCACATTGTAACTATGATCATTGTGTTACTTTTCAGGGTGATCAGCAAGAAGAAAATCAAGCTCTTGCATAACAATACTGGGGCAGTTTTTGGTCCATTTTGATTTTGCTGTGAGGGTATTGTGAACTATAAAGAATTACTGTAAGTTGTAGTATGAAATTCCATGTTACTTGTTGGACCGCACATTAAACTTAATTACCTAAAGTTTTATTGTGTTATGTTAACATTAATAAAGTGTGTGGAGTGGATTATTTCACTTCTAGAGTCTGTACGTAGTTCTCAGAAAGGCAACAAGAAACAACAAGCCAAAGTGCTAATAGGTATTGCTCAAGCTTATTCAGAATTTATTAACTTTCTGTGGGTTGTGTTAATGAAAAAGTTCCTCAGATTTTATTTAAAACTCTAAGGGCTAAAATAAAAACCACATCCTAGTAGCAGTTGCAGCATCAAGCATGCTTCCATCCTGAATGCATTTCTTGGAATGCTTTTTCTTAGGGAACAAATTTAACATATCCCACGTACTGGAAGGTATTCTTGCAGGTTACTGATGCACTTAAAAATGATGGGTAAAAACACTGGACTATATAGTGTGTTGTGTTAGTGCCTTCTAAAAAAATGAGTAATCAAGATCGGATACTATGGTGTTTATCTAAATACATTTCATTACTGAATAATTTGATCTCTTGCTTTGGCTTTTGATACTACTTAAGCTGATACATAATGCCTCTTAATTATTTTCTTCTCTTAACAGAGATGAAATAAGTGTGGAGTACTTTCAGTAACTGAAGTTCAACAGAATAGCGTTGGCAGTTCTGAATTTGTTTTGTAGTTACTAAGTATGAGTAATCCTGGAAAGTTTTTAACTGAGCAACTGTGAAATTAGTATGATTGTATTCAATATATGTTTGTCAGAAGGACAGAAACTCCCAGTCTTCTGATTCTTTTTTCTATTTTTTTTTTTTTCCTTTAACCACACACTTTTGTAAGCGTTTAGGTCTTGATCTTACAGTATTCAAGCCAGCTGGGTTTTCCCATCAACTTACATTAGAACAGCCTCTCTCTATAGAGAAATTCCCCTAATTAGGTCATTACATTCAGCATTAAGTTTTTTTAATGAGCTACTTCACTTCACCTGCTGTAAGAAACGGCTGCTCTTAAATATTCTTTTATTGCTTTCGAAGTATAAAAAGTCAACGTTACCTTATTAACAATACATCTTCTGCCAAATGTTGCACAGATAGCTTTTTTTTTTAAATAAAGCAGAGAAGATCATTTGTTGAAGCTTTCTAAAAATGAAAGCGCCGCTTCCCATGTCTTTCTGTGTTCTCTCTTTGCTCTGTACCTTTCACATTTTTCTTTGACTACTAAGCAGTCATTCATGTAAATGACTCAGTTTGGCTCACAGAAAAAGTATGACTAGTGACACTAGTTCTCAGTGAACTGTCTTTCAGCGTGCTCAGACTTTCTATTGTCAGTATCATCACAGTGAAAAGGGAAGAGGACTCAGCCATCAGTATAATCAGTTACGTTTCGCTCCAAAGTCTACAAGATCAGCAGAAGAATCTGCAACTGCAGTAGCTTATTTCAGTAAGGAGCTCTGCCCTTCTGTGGCATTTGAGCACCATCTTGTCAGGCTGTTTAGCCTAGTTCTTGTGCTTTTATAAATGCACACTAAAAATATTTGTATTATTTAATGACTCACTCTCGTGGAAGTAAACTAGTACTGCAAATGCATGATGTTTTGAGGTGTGCTCACTACACAAAATTACTGATAGAATGATTATTCTGGTGCATAGTGCTTGAATATAGTATGATTCACGCCATACTAATGTGTTTCCCCCAAAACCTCCCATTGGACTCGCACTTCATGCTGAAGAAAAGTCAAGAGAAAAGTAGACATTTTAAAATTTCCTTTTCTAATGTTATAATATGCATGGATGATATATTTTGGGTTGTTATATCAACATATGCTTTTGAATATCTGACTTCCATAGAGCAGAATATTATCATTAGTATTTTCGAGTAAATTTTGCAGAATAGTGAATGGTAATGATTCTGAAACAAGATTCTTGCTTCTGCCAAGAACATGACTACAGCGATGGCTATGCTTTTGTCAAAACAGCCAACTAAGTTTTTCTGCACCTATGGGTCTATGGGAATTGCTGAACTTGAATATGGTCAAATGTCAGAACTAAATCTATAAAAATTGTTTACACTGTTGTTCCAATGATACATTAAGAATATACACATTAAAGAATTAGTCAAAGCAAAATAGTCGGGTTCTTCGCAATACTGACTATAGGTTTCTGACCCAAGTACTGTGAAAATGAGGAAATTTTCTGTACGGGTTCATAGTGAAAGGCAAACAGTGGTTGTAAAAACACTGATTTTTGTTTTGTGTTTGTCATGTAGCTTTACTGTCCCAGTTGGTTTCCTTAGAACTGTGGATCTATGAAATCTTTTGAAATGTGAGTATTTAAGTATGTAAACTGGGAAACTTCCATCCAAATAAGGACAGGTTCTGTGTTGGAACTTAAATTTCAAAGCATTAGCTAAAGAACTTAAGTTACAATGCACCAGTTTTCATACTACTAACCTTGTATTCCATTATTTTGCCTTTACAAGAAGTAATTTTCTAAAATCACAATAACTATGATTGTGCTCTTAGCTCAATTAATTTAGTAGTACATGAAAACTTCATCTGTCTTGTTGGAGAAAGGTGATCTGTTCTATATTGTGATTTACTTTTGTAGTAAAAAACTTACAAAACTTGAGAAAAAATTATATAAAATGGCTCTTGCTGCTTTCTTTGTGAAATAAGTAGTTTTGTAAATAGTCACAGACGCCACTGAGGGGGGGTAGAACTGAGGTGAGACAGACTGGAGTAGGTTACGACAGAAAATAATAGTGTTTCAATGCCCTATTTTCTTACCATTTAGAATGGCTGTTTAATTCTTCAGCTCTTATTCTGAATGCCTGTCTATAAGGCTTGATCATACAGTCAAAAGTCCAGGAAGCAGAATGCTGCACCTAGACACATTATTAAGAATACAACAGGGATGCGGGAGTCTGGTTTTATTCTGAATTCTTCAGGCTTAGTAGATAATCTTGTTCAAGTTGCTTCTCTTTGCTCTTTTTTATCTTGTGGTAAAATAGGAGTAGATTCCAAATGTAACTTTTATAAGATTTGCTTGTCTAAGAAAGGTGTAATAGTATGAAATACTATCATAAGTGTGATGATACTTGTCATTACTTTTTCAAGAAATTTTCATGTCCTGTGTCTTTTGTTAGTGACATGTCTTTTGGGCTTCTAAATCAAGGCACCCAGAACGAGTTTCAACAATGTGTTATGTTAAGCACGTTCTCATGAGTCATTGCTGAAAATACTGGTAAGTGGATGGCAGAAGGGAAAATGCATCAAAGGAGGAATTCTGAAGGTAGGAGTAGTGGAGTTTCAGTTTGAGATGTGTAAATGAAATGTGGGTTAGGGAGGAATGGTGAACCTGAATGTTTTTTGTGGTTTGAGTGGTTACCTGTCTCAGGACAAGCCTGCTTCCTCTCTTTTTCTAATGTCTTGGCAGAAGCAATTAATATTTCATTTCTTTATACTTCCAGAGAGATTCCTCACTACTACAGGAGTCAAAGCTCTGGGTAGTGAGGATTGTTTTTTCATTAAGCTGAGGATTCAACAGATAAACTGGATGCTTCTGAGATCAGATAGAGCTGAGCAGTGTGACATCTTTGCTGCCTCACTTAGGTCATAAAGCAATACTTTCTTCTGTACTTCTTGTGTATAAATGTAAAATTGATGTGTATTTAAGATATCAAAACCAGTCTACCACTCAGTGATGTTTGTAATCGTGCTTTACATGCAGTATTCAGTGTAGTTTTATCTATAGACTGGCTAGTGTATCTAGAAGGAAAGACGGCAAGTGTGTTTGTGTGTATGTATGCATATACAAACATGCTCCCACTCTCCATTTTATTTTATAAAATAAAAAACTAACATGGATTGGAAGGGACCTCTGAAGGTCATCTCATCCAACCTTCTGCTCAAAGCAGGGCTGACTTCAGGTTTGGATCAGGTTACTCAGGGCCTTGGCTAGCTGAGTTTTAAAAATATCTAAGTATTTTATAGAATTTTGAAATGTTGTTTAATAGAACATAGGATCCAGAATGTAAGATTCATCTTGCATTACTGTTTTCCATTTTTCTTTTTTTACTGTTATTGTAGTAGTCCTGATTCATGGTTTTTAAGGTATCATATCATAGAATGGTTTGGGTTGGAAGGGACCTTAAAGATCATATTGTTCCAACCCCCCCTGCTATGGGCAGGGACACCTTCCACTAGACCAGGTTGCTCAAAGCCCCATCCAACCTGGCCTTGAACACTTCCAGGGGCGGGGTGTCCACAGCTTCTCTCGGCAACCTGTTCCAGTACCTCACCACCCTCATAGTGAAGAATTTCTTCCTTATATCTAATCTAAATCTACCTTCTTTCAGTTTAAAGCCATTACCCCTTGTCCTATCACTACATGCCCTTGTAAAAAGTCCCTCTCCAGCTTTCTTGTAGGCTGCCTTCATGTGCTGGAAGGCTGCTATAAGGTGTCCCCAGAGCCTTCTTTTCTCCAGGCTGAACAACCACAACTCTCTCAGCCTGCCTTCACAGGAGAGGTGCTCCAGGCCCAGATCATCTTTGTGGCCCTCCTCTGGACTTACTCTAACAGGTCCATGTCATTCTTATGTTGTAGGCCCCAGAGCTGGATGCAGTACTCCAGGTGGGGTCTCATGAGAGTGGAGTAGAGGGGAGAGAATCACCTCCCTTGACCTGCTGGTCATGCTTCTTTTGATGCAGCCCAGGATACGGTTGGCTTTCCGGGCTGCGAGCGCACATTGCTGGGTCTTGTTGAGCTTCTCATCAACCAACACCCCCAAGTCCATCTCCTCAGGGCTGTTCTCAATCTATTCTCCGCCCAGCCTGTATTTGTGCTTGGGATTGCCCTGACCCATGTGCAGGACCTTGCACTTGGCCTTGTTGAACTTCATGAGGTTCACACGGGCCCACATCTCAAGCCTGTCAAGGTCCCTCTGGATGGCATCCCTTCCCTCCAGCATGTCAACCGCACCGCACAGCTTGGTGTCATCGGCAAACTTGCTGAGGGTGCACTCAATCCCACCGTCCATGTTGCCGACAAAGATGTTAAATAGCGCCGGTCCCAATACCAACCCCTGAGGAATGCCACTTGTCACTGGTCTCCACTTGGAATCAAGCCGTTGACTGCAACTCTGTGAGTGTGACCATCCAGACAATTCCTTATCCACTGAGTGGTCCATCCGTCAAATCCATGTCTCTCCAATTTAGCCCCGGACAGTGTCAAATGCTTTGTACAAGTCCAGGTAGATGACGTCAGTTGCTCTTCACTTACCCACCAACGCTGTAACCCCGTTGTAGAAGGCCACCAAATTTGTCAGTCACAATTTGCCCTTAGTGAAGTCATGTTGGCTGTCACCAGTCACCTCCTTATTTTCCATGTGCCTTAGCATAGTTCCCAGCAGGATCTGCTCCATGATCTTGCTGGCACAGAGCTGAGACTGATTGGCCTGTAGTTCCCCAGGTGTTCCTTTTTTCCTTTTTTAAAAATGGGGGTTATGTTTCCTCTTGTCCAGTCACTGGGAACTTCACCAGTCTGCCACAACTTTTCAAATATGATGGATAGTGGCTTAGCACCTTCATCCGCCCGTTCCCTCAGGACCCACAGATGCATCTCACCAGGTCCCATGAGCTTGTGCACCTTCAGGCTCCTTAGATGGTCTGTGAGCTGACAGTATGGGAATGCTTAAAATATATTTCTGTGGACACCTAAATTATACAACTACAGTCAATTACTGATTTTAATAGCTTTGTCTGCGCTAAGTAAAAGTGCGCATGTGGAGAACATTTTAAGATGTATCATAAAGACCTTACTCTCTCCAGCTTTAAGAGATGATATGGTCTGAAGTGAGATGACCACAGATACTGCGTTAATATTAATCGTATGAGAAATAATACTTATGTATGGTGTTTGTAATCAGAAAAAAAACTTTGGTGAATATGCTCTGAATATGCAGTGGGTAGAGACATTGAAAAATCAGGGTATCTCATATGGAGATACGATGCTACTTAATTTAGTCACATTGGTTCTTTGGCTCTTAACAGGTTAAGTGAAAAACTGCATATATTGTATCTTTTGCCAGAAAAATGTTTTTTAGGTATTTTAAAGCTAACTAAAGAAGTAATATTTTTTCAAGACAGGATATTCTACCTTTCAGAGGTTAGCGTGGTTTCCTGTTCTTTATCTCCACCCTCAGTAGTAAAACATCCTTGGGCTATCTATGAAATCTTCAAATGGGAGGAACCTTGCCATCTTAAGTGATGGGCTAAGTTTAGGGTCTGGAACTAAACCAGAGGGGAGAAGCTCTTCTGTAATATATGATGGCTACAATTTTCTTAAAATGCCTTTTGACAGACCCAACTTAACATGTGCATCATTATTACGACTTACCTCTATGTGTTTGAGCAACCAGGATCACCTGCAAGTCAACTATTCTTGACAGATGTCTGCACCCCCCAAAGTCATTTGTGTTGTTCCAGGGCAAAATAGAGGAGAGAAGAGCAAAGGAGACGACAAAGGTTGAATGGTGTTTAAACCACTGGAAAAACTTCCAGTGCTTTTAAATCTGTTTTTCTTCATGGTTCTTTTCAAAAATTTCCTTGCTATCCTATATGCTTCCTCTTGGATGTCTACAACCTTGTTGTAGACATTAGAAGACATTCCAGCAGAAGAATTTTATCTGTGTTCGCAAGCTTTGTTTAAACAATCATTTCAAAACAGTTCTTGAAGTGACCTGTTTTTCAAATGAAAACATTCTGTAACACTAAGACAGGAGGCGCCGTCTTTAGTAGCAAAAAATCATATTGTAGTAGGACTTTATTGTAGTTTAAAAAATCCATCACATGATAAACTCAACCTGACTTTGAGTATAGTACAGTAGTGTTTGTCTTGGATTCAGCTGTTGATCTGAGATAACTTAAACTGAATCTGTACAGAGCAGCTTGGATACTTCTTGTGCTGTTTTTAATCCCAAATTAGATAAAACTACTTGAGGATAATAGAGTGCAACACATTTAATATATCCCGATGACTTGTCTTTCCTTTTCTTTTCCAAAAAGGCAGCTGAAAGTACAGGTTGCAGTAGATGATTCTTATAGGTGAAAATGTTTCTTGTCTTGTAACATCCTGAAACTTCTGATTCAGTATGTTAGTGTGGTCTCAAAACTATGAGCCTGGACAAGATTTGAGCACAAATACCTCAGCAGATTGCACTTTGGTTGTGAACTTTGATATACATTAAGACAGCTGTGGAGGTAGCAGCAGGTGTGGTTTTATATATGTGTGGAAAACATAAATGTTCCTGTAATTCATATAGCTCTTGTCTACCTATATATAAAGTAGTCCTAACCCAGCATTTTTTTAAAGTCTGGTCATAAGATAAATATTTGCATAACTTTGTTTCAAGATTGATGAGTTTGGTGCAAATATACATACAGGAATAAGGTACTTTGTTTTTTAAGTTTGCTTCTAAAAGCCATAGCCAGATGATGATCCCTAACCAAAGTCTAAAAATGCTCTAGTGAACATGCATAGTGTTCTTGTAAGCCTTTCATACCAAGACTGTATGCTTATTGCAAGGTTGTCTATTCAGGGTAATGGGAACACAGAGGAGTCTGATGTGTGTTTGTAAGGGGAGGCCAGGGCTCGCATTTCGGCAGCAGTGCTTACGCAGCTGCTACGCTCCCCTTCTCTTACTGGGCCTTTATTCTTGTCTCACTATGGCCTCTCCCTCTGATAGCACAGCACTTTGTGAGCCCATGTGGTAAACTGGGTACGGGAACTCATCTGGCTACAAAAATTCACCCTCAAAACGGTTTTGTCATTTTTCTTCATTCCCGTCATTTCCTTAATCTGGTTTGTCGCTTAGTCATACAAACATCTGCTAGCAGGACGGGAGGTGACCTCAGGAAATGGCACTGCCATTGAAAGCTTGCTATTGAACTGGTGGCTAAATATTTACCTGTGACATGAAATACCTTTTAACCTTGTAGTCATTCATAAAAGCATTGAGGAAAAAGCTGATCCAGTTACTTAAACTCTTATGTCAAATTATTCTGGGATTTTAGATAAATAATACCTACTTTCACTGACAAATTAAAAACCTGTTGAGCATTAGAAATAGGATATTAAGGGTTTAACTTAAAATTATGATCTTCCAGGATGACGTTTTTAAGAACTTTTTTTCTTCATTTGCCCACTTTGCCTTATCGCTTCCTAAAAAACCAACCAACAAACCAAACAAAAAAATCCCAAGGAACTGGAATGAGGAGGAAAAAAAAAGTTAGTGAAGATACTTAGTAGATGTTTTAAATTCACTTATTTCAAATTCTGATTACTTTTTATATCAGATCTTTTTTGTTGTGTAAAATGGCAAAGGTGAGTTCCAAAATGCAATGCAGTGTTGATGCATTTAATAGTGTAGTGAAACCATGAGTTCTCAAAGAGGGTAAGTTTTCTATTTAAAGTTCTGTGTTGGAAGTTGGAGGGCAGGGGAGATTATGAGATACAAATGTGTTCCTGTTTTGGATGTTCGGTGATTCTTTCTCCTCTCCTGCTTACCTCAATTCTAATCTTGATTTATTTAATTACAGTTTCTGGGTGATGAATAGTACTCTGTATGCATCTATATTGTGGTACGTTTTTCTTCCCCTCTTGTGTACTAAAACCCTGGCACAGGAATTACTGTAACTCATATTAGAAATAATAGCCTTTCAGCCTTTTCTAACAAAGGAATAAAATTAATGGAGTGAGATTTTCAGCTGCATTTACATTTTTAGGTTTGTGTAAAGATGGACAGAATCACAGATGTCTGATTTTTTCAGAAAAAGTTGAAAATCTGTGAATGGAAAGTGGTATCTGTAGAAGTAATTGAAGACTATTACTGGTGTTAATTATAGGCAGTGTGTTCTTATCTGTGTTTGCTTTTTTTGTTTAATCAAAATAGAGGAGAAATGAAAGCATGGGAACGTATAAATCATGTGACATTACACATAAATCATGTGACGTTACAGAAACATGATTTGGTTTTACAGGGGCTGTTAGAGTAAGAGACTTAAAAAGCCTATGAGGTAGTATGTTACCAAATGCAGTACTTAAGGGTATTCTCATACTAACACAAACTAAATTCATAATGCCACCTTCAAAGCTTGTCCAACCTGAGAGTGGGCCAAAGTTCCCCCTTTGGAATTTAAAAAGATGCTTTTATATTGATCAACATTTCTATTAAAAGCTAGAGGAAGTAAAACACAAAAAAAACCCACCCCATGTTCAGTCAGACAGGAAGACCATCACTGACCCCAAATTTGCAAACAAAATTATTACTGGAGAGCTCTGTAACAGTATATGACAAAGTCAATGCATTGAGTTACTTGTCACAGGTCAGTTTGCATGATTGTGCTTACACCAGTAATCAGTTTGATTCCTGCAAATAGGTTCTTACTAAGTGTTTTCTGGGGAGAAAAAAAAAAAAAAGCTTTATTAAGCAAAATAAAGGCAATTTGAATGAAAAGTGCCATTGGGGATGTGATGGGGGAAAATACAAATAGTCCCTTGAAACTGATTAGAAGAAAGTTATAAATTCAGTTGAATCCATGGAGCCTGCCAACACGCTAATTAAACCATTGAGTTGTTGGCTTTGCATTAGTTGAACTTTTCAAGTCATCTACCAGCAGTGGCCAACCACAAGGAAGTGAAAGCAGTCTGCAGTGTAGGATTTGTGTAGCAGTTCTATTTGCAGACATGTTCTAAAATTAATGTTCTTATGGGGAGAAGTGTTTTGCAAAAATATTTTGAATTAGAAAAGTTAATGGTGATGTGTGAAAGTTGACTGATTTAAATTTTAAGTTCGTGCCCTTGGGAGAAAGGGAAATATGTATACTTTCACTGCAGCCTACTAATACTTCAACTCTACTTCTACTCACAGTTTTTAGTTTTGTTTATATCTCAGGATTCTGTTAGAAAATGGCTAGATTTTTTCACCATATTTAGGTTTTATGGTTGCTATATTAGCATCTTTTATTTTCAGTAGTAAACTGCAAAGCTTTTGTACTCAGCAAGTTTCAGGTTGCATAAAGAGCTTATGATAATACCAAAAAGGTCCCATAGCTGATGCCACGGAATATGCTACGCTATGTCGTTGATGCACATTACAGTTTTTTCTCTAGTGCTGTAGTCCATCTTCAGAAAAGTTTTAAATTATTTTTGTAATATTATCTATTATTGTGTGTGTATATATTACATGTATATAAATGCTTCTGTTCATGCTAGCTTTCCATTAGTTCTGCTGAGAAAACTTCTTTCTTCTATTGTTTATTTTTTTCTTGGGGGCAACGTGTTCATTTTTCCTTGACCCATCTTTGCATCATACTCAGTTATTATTTAAAAAAAAAAAAAAAAAAGACAATCCTGAACCAGATTACTCATTCCTTTTTTTTTTTACAGA
>VYZW01061461.1:3820-16178 GCA_013401315.1 Balaeniceps rex | reverse complement strand
TATGTATTGCCAGACATGTTAAGATGACTCTTAGTCTTGAAAAGACTCCTGCATGTCAGAAATGTTTGTAGTTCTCCCCCTGCTTCTGGAGGTTGCTTGAACACCTCATGATTTGCACAGGACTCAAAATAATCAGTCCAGCATAGCATTTGTTTGCATTTTTTTCTAAATTATTTTAAAGTGCTTTTTGTTGTCGTTTAGATCATTTATGTAGTCTTTTAGTTTTTTTCTCATCATCTGGTTTGGGAGAAAATAATCAGTTAATTCCACCACATCCAGATTTCTGTAGATCTGTTTTCTTTCTCTGGCTGCCCACAGAGAAATTGATTTACAAGAATTAGCTGTTCAAGTGTTCCCCTCCCCAAAAGAAGTTAATATTGTGACTCTCTCTCTCCCCTCTATCAAATCTTTAAATGCTTTGATTTATGTTTTGAAGATTAGGTGTAAACTTAAGTAAGTTTCCCAGAAAAAGCAATGAAATACAACCACCATTCTGAATATTTTGAGATTTATTAGGACCACGAGAAATCTGTTGGGCCAGACCTGACGCTTTAGGTACTTTAGTATCCTGTTTCTGTGTTTGGGAAAAAGATTCGCAAGCGGTTCCATCTTATGTCGGTGTTACAAATGCAATTGCGGGCAAGACCAATTCTTGCTAGGTTTTGTATAAATGGAGAAAAGATGTGATCCTTGTATTGTAGGACTTCCAATAGGGATGGAAAATTTACTATTTTAAGTTGTTCAGGCTTTGGCTACTCAATTAAAAATAATAATGCCTAATACTTTATATGGATGTGAAAAATACTGGTGCTATCATCATATTCCTTATAGGATCTTTCTTTGTGTGCTTTGAAGTCAGCCAATTTTCTGTCTTACAGGAATCTTTACAATATCTTTATGGAACATGAGGTTGTTCTCACTGTGCTTTTGAGCTGTTATATTATTTCAACAACATTTGTCCCTTCTCTGCTGAAAACAATTGCAATTTCTTAACCTTTGTGTAAGAGTGTTTTCATACCTCATCATCTCAGTAACTCTTCTCGGAACTTTGCTTAGTTCTGTAATTATCCTTTTGGACAGAGTATGAAGTATTTTGGAGCAGACAGACATAAAGAAAAATATGTCTCTTTTTCACTGTTCTTTTCTTTTTGGGTTTCTGTTGGGTGAGGGACTGGCATTGATTTAAAAAAAAAAAAAAAAAAAGAAAAACAACAACCAAACCAAAACCAAACTGACTTTGATAAAAGATTCATTTCTTTCCTCCTGAAATGACAAACCTAAATTAGAATGCTCTGACATGAAAAGAATATTTTAAAGTACATCTTTCTTATTGATGCTTATTAGTTTACACTTGGTATTGGTTTTAATTTGCCTTTGGCTTTCTGTTTCACTTAGCTTATTCACATTTCTATAACTCCTGTCTGGTTTTGATTAATGTAAATCATTTTATCACTTACTCTACTCTCACTCGTTTGCTTTTTTCTGCCAACCAAACTACAACTTCTGTTACTGTTTTTGTAGAACTTGCATCTGCCATGCACGATAGCGGTGCCGCTGCAGCTACCTCCTTCAGATGCCTGAAACATCTCTTCTAGATAAGCTGGACCTTGGCAGCTCAATCTGCTTTTTTTTTTTTGCAAGGTTTAGTTTGTTTATGATACCATATCATAAAGGTATGTGATGTGGCAGTGCTAAAAGGAGACTGAAAAAGAATTCAGCTAAAAATTAAGGAAGAGTAAATATTCTTCTATCGTGGTGAATAGACTCGATGTGTTCTAGTGGGACTGTTCCTCTAAAAGAGAAGCGCCGGCCTTTCTTAGTTTTTGTGGAAGGTTACATCATTTTATTCGAATACGTACAGCTGTGTATGCATAGCAAATATTCTATACAATCTGAGCTCTCAAAGAATTAAAAAGCCACAAAGATGCTTTCCACAGTGGTGTTGCAGGACTAACCTATTCTGACAGTAAAAATGGAAAAGTTGTCAATTTGGTCTCAGGTATGTTTTACAGGTACTTCTGTTTACTTAAAACAGTTGTTCTACGTCTCTTGATCAAGCAAAGAGATAGGATGAACATACAATGGCAAAAAATGGCAAATTAACTTGAAGAAAAATCTTACAGTAGAACTGTGCTTAAATGGGGTCATAACTAATAGCAGTAACTAATGATCAACCTTAAATACCTAAGTGTTGCAACTGGTAAGGTTCAGTTTCTCTGATTATGCTTCAAGACTTCATAGTGGTAGAACTTCGTTGTTTAGAAGTGGGTAACAAAACATTAAAAAGGCTTTTGAATCATCAGGTCCAGTTTTCTCCGAGGTGTTACAATTTTAAACATAAAATAGCAGTGTGAAGATTAATTAGCTATTTATTTGGCAAAGATCAGATGTCATACAAGGCTGAATTGCAAAGTAATGGGGGTTTTGCGTTTCCAGTTAACGTAGAGAAGTGCTGCTGCGGCTTTTAAAAATCCTTTTGTGGTTTCGGGATTTAGAGCTGCTTTGTGAGTAGTTATCCTGAGAGGGTGGATGGGATGCTTTCAATTTAAGGCGTGCATTTCGGTTTTTGTCGTCTGCTGTTGCTTGAAACAAACCGAGGCGTTAGGGTTGTACGCTTCATCTTTTTGGCTACTACCCGAGTCAACTCCATTCTAGTTTGGGGTGAGTCGACTACTCACCTCCCAGAACCGCTTGAGGGTGAAGGTCTCGCCTCACAAAACTGCTTTTACAACCCAAGAAAACGTGCTTTAACAACCCAAGAAAACGTGCTTTAACCTCAGCCGGCAACACGAACGCTGGGAAGGTGCTGAAACTGTGAAATAATCCTTAGAGAACAGCCCGCTAAGCACTTTTCCTCACAGGAGCCGATGGGCGGTGCCGGGAGCGCGGCCCCGTCGCGGGGCGGAGGCCCCGCGGCAGGGCCGCGCTCCCGGCACCGCCCACGGCCTCGCAGTGTTTACAAACACGCGTCACGGCCAAGCGGAGCTCCGCTCTGCCCGCATCCCCGGGCGGCGTGGCGGGGGGCAGCCCGCAGAGCCCATGGCGCTGGGCCGCAATCACTCAGCGAGGACAGCGCCGCCGCCATGAGCCGTTGGGGGCGCGGGGCACGCTGGGTAGAAGGGCGGGAAGCGCGCGGCGGCAGCGGGTTGAGGGAAGCCCGGGTTTCCTGTCAGCCGCCGTGGCGGTCACCTGCCCTGCTCCTCACGGCAGCGTTTTCACCGGTAAAACTCGCCGACCCAGCGAGCAGCTGGGTAGTTTTCACGTGTACAGCACTGATTTCCTTTCTCCTCTCGGTCACCAGTACGCTAACAAGTGACTGGTCGAGGTTAAATAGCTGTTTTCGCCCTCCTCCCCATTCCTCCTTCAAAAAAAGTGTGTTCATCTGGATGTCTTAGGCATTTTTAAGAGCATTACGCTTTCCAGTCTTTATTACTTAGATCTGAAAGACATCCTTAAAGGAAAAAGCCTATAAAAATAACCTTTTTTAGGTATAGCTTTTCATTTTCTCCTATTAAGTCACTTCAGGAATTGGCTAGGTATGTAACTAGGGAGCTTCACGCCATCCCGATCATTTTCTATTTTTAATACTTTGCAGTAATTACACGATGCTTTTGCATGTAATTTTGCATTACATGATGCATGACACTTTCCCCTTGACTGTGAGAAAATTACTAAATCGCAGCATGAGTCCTAAGTTTTACACACATCATTAAATTTAAGCATGTAAAGAGCTCTAGTATGGTTATCAGGATTACTTACAAATGTGGTTGTATATGGCAGTAGTTTTGAGGCTGTGTGATGGAGGAAGTTACTGCTTACAAGGGGCTTCTCACCTACTAAATAGAAAAAAAATGTGTGCTTGTCAGGTGTGGGGATATCAATATGCAAAATCTTCATTCAGTTGTACAGGTTTTGGTATTTGAAGTGCTTATCTTGTTATATCGCATATGAATGTTACTGAGAAGTGGTTTTGCAAATTAATGTTGTAGAGTTTTGTTTAATAAAAACCAAATCTCACTGGAAGCTTGTGACATTTGTAATAAAAAGATTATGGATAGCTCCTAATAGCTTTTAAAAGCTGTTTAATGCTGGTTGTGTCAAAGTAAGCAATTAGGGTCACTTAATCTACTTGATTATTCATCAAGTTCCTCCCTTCCATGCTTTTGGATCTCTGAAAATGTGCATCTTGAGAAGGCTGCTTCACTGCTTCATATCCCTCAGTAACACAGCACATATATCTGATACCGACTATTGAGTCCTGATTTTTGGCTTATCATGGCATCATTTCTAATAAGAAAACCGAAGAAAGAAAACTTGATTATATGACAGTTTACTAGCCCCAAGCACAAGCAGACTGTAACTGAACGTCCTTGTGTTGCTATAGTGTGAGCTTCAAGAAAAAAAGAACACGTCTAAAAATGTAGTCGTTTAAGGGAAGTTGGGTCAAATAAAAAGTGCTAATGGATTAGACCTTACATAGTACTTACATGTTTCTGTTAAACTTAGGTCAGATTGTTTTAAGGTTAGATGATGCAGATAAGGTCTGCTGATTCTTAATTTCTGTGATGCAAACAGGTGCTGCTGTGTAATTTGACGTGGACTGGATAACATTGGGCTACTTGGCTCTAAAGGGCCAGAAATTGAGAAGTGCAATGAGTGCTTTGAGACCTTGTTTAGCGTCTGTGGCAATTGCAGCAACTTGGTGCCTCAGGTTAAATTTTGGTCAGTAACTTGGAGCCCTAGTTCTGTCCTGAATAGTTAAGGTGGATGCAAAGCAGACAGAGAAAAATAATGTCATTTGCTTACACTCAACTGGCAGGGAAAAAAATGTGTGGAATAGTACATAACTGCTATGCAGCTCCCAGCAGGAGCAGGTTATGTTCAAGGAGTGGATTTCTGGGGAACCCAGAACAGCGCTGGAGAATTATGCGTAAGCATGAGTAGTTCCACCACATCTAGCTGCTCTGTTTCCTGCTTTATACAGCTGAGAACAGAACTGCAAGTGGGCAGGTTGGAATGACCTATAGCTGTGCAATTTTGTATGGTCACAAGGAAAGTGACTAAATCTGCACCAATTTAGAGAAACATGGGCAGAAAGATCTCAGCTGTCCTCTTAAAATGAACATGGCTTCTGACAATGGAATTTGTTGTTTGCTCTGCAGTGTTGGTAATACAAAAGTAAACAGACTTTCTACTAGTGTTCAGTCGCTTTTTTATAGAGTAGCATACTGATCATTGGATGCTTGAAAAGTAATTTCAGTGTGTATTACAAAACCCTGTTCAGGGTTTGTAATACAATTCTATGTCAATAGCTGTGTTTTCTATGCTTGTTCTGTTACGAAAAGAACAGGAAGGTGTATCAAGTTTGTGAATTTAGTACTGGATGTTATTAATAAATTAATAGAAATTAACAAAGGTGCAATTCACATAATGGAAAATGTTAAAGTAGCATTAATGCCTTTAACTTTAGCAAACTGAGCAACCATAGGAGTGGTGGAAAGTGCTGCTGGCCTGATGGGAATTCACCTGGCTGCTCTCCCGATCTGCCTGTTTTCTCTCTCTCTGTGGGTGTGGGGGTGTTTTAGGAGATGGAAATCCATTGGTAATTTTCAGCCGGCATACCCCTCAGGATCCCTAACTGATTGTTAGCAAAGCAGGCACAACATTTCTATAGTCGCAGCAGAGCCAAGGGATAAAAAAAAGCTGAGAATCAGGGAGTCATAACTGGCTTTCTGATGCTCCACATTTTCTGTGCCAAACATATGTTGGTATAGAAGAAAGTCTGATTCTAAATACCAAAGTGTGGGCAAGATTTAACTAAAGTTTTCTGTAAAAGAAACCAAAGCTCTAAACTGCTGCTATATTTTACTACATCTGATGTGCGTATGTGATCATACAAATGGACTTAACCAGTATGAAATTGTATTGTAGCTGCTTATAACAAGTGCTGCTACAATCCTAATAATAAAAATAAGGTTTGCTGTAAGTTTGCGGGTAGCAGACAGTGTGTTCTGTTCCTAAGCGTACATAATATATTTCTACAGTTAAAGATCTGTTGACTCAAACGTGCAAAACCAGAGGTTTGAAATTCAAATTTACTATTAGATGTTTGTTAGCGAGTCGATTGTTTTTGTCTGGAGCATAAAAATGTTTTTAAAGATTATTTTCAATTCCTGCAGAGCATGTGTACCACTGAAGAAATCATTTAAATGTCTTCTGAATTAATAAATAACAGTGAACTTCAGTACTGTAAAAAAGCCCAACCAACCAACAACAACAAAACCCCCTTCTAAACCAGAACTGCTTGAAAATACTGTAAGGCTATCTGGGCTGTTACAATGAAGTGTTTGCAGTGCTTATATTTGTATAGAGACATAAATATGTTTTAGCACCCTCTTCAGAGTTTATAGCCAAAAGGGTTTCTTAATTGTTTACTTCTCAATTCTGACAGAATGCCTGGTCCTTGTAACAGTTAGAGAGGAGCTCGCAAACGTGTCTAGAAGGTTTTGATCAGGTAAATCATTCTCAATGCAGATGCTACGTTTGACAAACTGAGTACAATTAATGTTGTCTTTTTGGTAGCCTGTAATATTATAAAGTCAAAACCACTGATGTGGGTTCTTGATCAGTTTTTCCCATGCTGTTACCTTATGCTTGCTACCTGTGACATTTTCTCTCCCGTGTACTGTGATCCTCGGTGGGTAGTGACAGACTGCCCCAGCAATTGGGTGTCTAATTCTGTTTTGTCGTGTCAGATTGCTTGCTTACTTTTTTGTGCCCTAGTTCCTATGAGCCAACTAGGACTAAGCTGAGTGAGGTGTGCGCAGAAATAGAGACTGGCTTACCTGAAACTTTTAAATTTAAAGCACTGTAGTTGTTTTACGTGGATGTTACAAATTGTCCAAGACGGGGAGTTAACCTCTAGTTGTAACGTAACCCTTTAAAGGCCGTCAGACGTGTATGATGTATCAAACCTCTTTTTTTCCCGTGGTCTTTTGAAGCTAAATTTCAGGAGTTACAAGCTACTTTCCACGTGGTAGCCCACCCTCTAGCAATGTTCGGGTACTTGTATTTATTTTATTCTTGATTACACCCCCCCCTCTCCTCCCTACGCTTAATGCTGTCTCCGAAAGCGTGGCTGGCGAAGGGCATGTGCGGTGCACTACCCGCCGGGTGAAAAACACGTACGTGGGCCGCGGGAGGGGCAGGCGGCCTCGCTCAGGGGCCCAGCGCAGGCGCTGCGCCGCCGGGGGGGCGCGAGGAGCGGGCGGCGGCCGCCCGGCCTCCCGCAGGTGCCAGAGGCCCGGGGCCCCGCCGCCCCAGCCCTGGGGAGGGAAGGGGCTACGGGGAGGAAGATGGCAGGCGGGCCAGCCCCACCGGGCTGAGCCAGCACGCTCCGCGCCGCCCTGCCCTGCCTCCCCTCACAGCCGGCCGGCCGAGGAGGGGCTGCCCCGCCGCTCCCTCGGGCCGCCAGCGCCGCGGCAGGGGCCGGGGCTAGGCGCAGCCCTTCTTCTAGCGCCGCTGCCTCCGCCGCGGGACAAGGGTCGCTCCGGTCCCCGCGCGCGGATCTGCTCCGTGTTTTCCGGGCCGTTCCTGTGCTGTCGGGCCCCGACACTCGAACGTGCTGTGCGGCGCTGGCCTCGGCGCCGCTCGCCATTGGCCGCGCCGCCATAGCCCCATGGGCGTGCGGGCCGCGCATTGGCCCGGCGCCGCCGTCCATCAGCCAGCGGCGGACTGCGTCAGGTTGGGTTGAGCGGCGTCCCCTTCCCTGCCTGTGTCTGGCGGCGGCTGCGGCTGCGGGGCCGGTGCGGGCGGAGGGGCGCAGCGGAGGGCGGCCCGCTCCCTCGCTCGCTAAGATGGCGGCGGCGGCGGCGGCAGCGGCAGCAGCAGCAGCCGCCGTGGCGCGGCTGGAGGGCCGGGAGTTTGAGTACCTCATGAAGAAGCGCTCGGTGACCATCGGCCGCAACTCGTCGCAGGGCTCGGTGGACGTGAGCATGGGCCACTCCAGCTTCATCTCCCGGCGCCACCTGGAGATCTTCACCGCTGCTCCCCCGCCGCCGCCACCGGCCGGCGCGGACGGGCCGCCGCCTCCTCCTCAGGGGGACCCCGCAGCTGCCACCGGCGGCGGCGGAGGGGACTTCTACCTGCGCTGCCTCGGCAAGAACGGCGTCTTCGTGGACGGCGTGTTCCAGAGGCGGGGGGCGCCGCCGCTGCAGTTGCCCCGAGTGTGAGTAAAGCGGGGGCCGGGCCTGCCGTCCCCCGTCACACTGGGGCCCGCCGGGCGGGCCCGGGCCCACCCGCCGGCGCCTCGCCGCGCCCGGCTGCCCGGTCCTCCCCAGGAGGACTGGCTGCTGCGGCGGGGGTGGTGCCGCTGCTCAAACGCGCCGGTTGTCCCTGTTGCCGTTTGGCTGGCACATGGTGCGTGACAGGCGGGGAAGCGACCACGTCCTGGCGACACACGCGAGCGGTGTCCTAGGCCTGCTTCCCCGCCAGCCCTTCTCCCCGCCGCCCGGCACCACCCGGGCACCGGCGCCTCCGCCTACTGCCCTCGCATGTGTCCTTCCTCCGGTGGCCCGGGCCCCGCCGGCACATCCACCTCCCGCTCCAGGCCCTCCAGCAGCCAGTGGTACAGGTGGGAAGCGTGAGACCCCGGCAGCGCCGGGGCTGGTGGTTGACAAATGGTGACCCTTCTCCCGTGCTCTGTCTTGCACGTAGCAGTATCTGTTGTGAGTTTGGGAGCAAATCCGTCTGCAGCAGTGCTTGGAGGTATTGTAATTAGCAAATAGAATTGGATACACCCTTGAGTATTGTTTACGTGCTTCAGAGGAAACCAGTCAAGTGGTTATCCACATATCTGGGATTTCTGCATTTAAGATCAGTGCTGAGTAAATCTTGTAACACCCTTGGTGCTTTTGCAGAATGTAGGGGGGTTGTTTTGTGCGTGTGATTGCCTTCTGATTTTGTGGTAGTTTCTGCCTCTTTGCGTAATTGTAACGTTTATTTTTATGGGCAAACTGAATCATCCACATGAAATACTTCTGCTAGTCTTAGTGTTTTAAAGTGTGTGTCCTTATGTGACGATAAATGTATTAAGAGTTTTTTAAATGGTAATACATTCCTTCACTATTACCAAACATTAACTGTATTTGCAAAATAATTTTCTAGGGGAGTGTGTGAGGCCTACCTGCTATGTTTAAGGATATGTTGAACTGTAAATAAGTAATCTATGTTTTGAGGAGTCTCAAGTAGGAAAAGTGAAAGTGTTTTGGGTTAGTATAATTTTAGCTGTCTTGACTAAGAAATACCTAAAAGGTTACGAGTGTTTTACCTTTATAAAACATACGGCATTAGTGACACAGACTTAAAGCCTTACAAGTTTTTAAACTGTGTTTAGGATGTTGATGGTGTATATTTTCCGCTTTGACATCTTAATGTTAGTTTCCCCACCTGGTTCCTCTGTGAAAATCAAATTGTCTTACCTTTCTGCTTTCTAGGAAATGCTCATTCTTAAAGGGTTTAACAGTGCCAGTGTGTGTAGAGTTGTATAATCTTGAATACAGTTGGATGACTTGTTTGACCTTTAACTGTAACTTCTATTTTTGCTTTCTACTTTTTAATATTAATAATCACTTGGCATGTGGCTAATCTATATTTTAATCTAACACATTTATGAAATATAGATCAAATACTTCTTTTTCTTTGTAAACGGAGTTTGGTATGATACACTAATTGCAAGCAAGTTATTGTGCATTATATGTGTCGATTGCAAACAGTCTAGAATTAGTTTGAGTATTTAGTCAGCGGTATTCTGTTAAATGCTTAAGACCTCAGGAAAAAAAAGTCCTGTTTCTTCACGCTGTCCATGTAATTATCGACTTGTAATTTATTTTAGTTCTTTCTATCACTGTCGCTTTTTAAGGGGAAAGAAATTCTGAAGGATTTTTTTGTGTGTCACTTTTTTATTGAACAACGATGAAAACTTCTGTGCAGTTAAAATTTCTTCACGAGTGTATGTGGGTGGTGTTACAGAAACTAGCATTTGCTTGAAACTGACTGTGTTCAGTGATTACACCGTTTCTTAGACTGCACACTAGTAGCCTTCAGTTTCAAGATCTGTAAGCTGGTTGAAGTAAGTTGTCTCCTGGTTACAAAGTGTAGGTGTGAACTTCCATCAGGTCTTGTAAATAAAAGGTGGCATACCTTCAGTCCTGGCTAGGAACAATGGAGCAGTGTGTACACTGGGTGAACTAGGATTTCTTTAGTCAACAGGCATAGGGATGAGTTTTATCCTGAAGGGCAGGCAAAATCTACAGGGTCATAGTTAGATTGGTGATTAAGATGATTAAGATCAAATGCTGCTTTATTGCCTTTAAAAAAAAAAAAAATCTGTTTATAAAAGGAAAGGCTTACTGAGAGTTGTATAGGGAAATAGTTTCATTATTTGCAAAATGTTTTGGTTTTTTTTTTTTTTTTTTAAACACAGGAGTCTTCAGGCAAATTCAAAGCAGACGTTATCTGCTTACAGCAAGTCATTACTGTGAATTACTGATGACTAATACTGTTTGTAACCGTGTTCTTGAGTTTCATTGTAGATTTAACTGGTCATAGTGAAGGTGATCTCCCGGATTTTAAGAATCAAACTTAGTTACTTCAGTATAATGTAAACATTAATTAACAGTTGAAACATGATTGGAAAGAAAGTAGTTTTGGTGTGAGTTCAAGATTGATGATTGCTAACCTCCAGCTCAAGTAATCACTAGATCTATTTTTGTTGTTGTTTAATCCTACTATGTTGCCAGTAATATGCTTTGCCTATGACTATGCAATCATTTGAAATTTTAATGGCAGGTGAAGTTTAAAAAAAAATCAGGGTGGCCTGTTCCTTCTGTTTGTTTTTCAGTGATCTTGGAAACCAAGAATGGAGGGTCCATCTCTGTTTCATCTAATTAATAGTGACTTAACAGATGACTCCAAGTAAAATATTGGTACAGACTTAAAATGTCTTACTTAATTGTCACTAATAATTGTATGTAGTTCCAGTGTCCTTGGCCTTTTTTTTTTTTTTTTATTTTAGCACAGCGTTTAAATATGATTGCATTAAAAATGTTACTGAACTTCCTGGTTTTGGAGGGGAAAAACAGAAATACAACTTCCTAGTCTCCTGCAAAACACACATCTTTAACATTTGGGGAAATTACTTTTACCTATAATAAAGGCATCTTTTTTTCTACAGATATAAATGCCATGAAACACAGAACTACTGTGCATTAAGATAACTATTCTGGTCACTATTTTTAATGCTTCACTGGAAGCCTTGCTCACAATTCAAATGTTTAATTTTTCAAGCAGGAGGTAATAGCAGTGGGAAGTGTGTTTTTGTTTTTCCAGTTCTTGACAGACTCACCTGCCTACTTGTGTACATACAAACGGGAGAGGAGGAAACAGCAATTTTTTTGTTCATGTCCAGTAAGTAGCTCTCCTGTCAATGTCATAACACCCAGAGGCATGGGATGAAAGAGATTTTAGAGTCTCCTGTTAAATACACACAAATTAAAGCAGTTCAATTAGTCTTTTACAACTACCTTTAAGATGCATAGACTATCGCTCTCCAGTTCATAAAGTTTAGGTTTTTTTAATCGGTTTCATTTGATGCTTGTCAAATTCCCCCTGACTTCAGTGAAAGCATTGTTAGGATATATTACTAGGTAAATAATAACATTAATATTTGACTTTTGAGGTACTTGGCTTGAAAAATACCTTTTGTGCTGGGCACAGCAGCAGTTGTTGACAGAGCTCTTGTATACAGCTTTTGGAGAGGCAGGATTCCAGACAGATGTAACTGATACAGCTGGAAAAAGCAGACTGGCTTCTGGGTGCAACTTAGCTCTGAAGAAGTTTTGTTTCGTTTTGTTTTTATTTTTGGGTTTCTTGGATGTGCTTTGTATATTAGCATTTGACTTCACAAAGATCCTGACATCTTGGGCTTGACTGTTCCAAGATAATGTCTTGTTCATTTTGACAAAAACATATATTTTGTAGTAATTACTTTTGGTTTTGGTTTTGTGGAAGTATAGATTTGTGAATCATAAACAAGATACCATTAACATAAGAACAGCATTTCTAAGTGCAAGCAAAGATGCATCTAGTCTCCAAGAGTAGTCAGTAGCAGATGCATAGGGACGAGCATAAAAATGGATAAAAAGGCAAATGGTTGCATTTCCCTTGTTTTTTCTTCTGGATCCCAAAGTCAGAGTTGATTTCTTTTTGAGTTAAAACCATTTACTGTTCGCATTTTTTTTCTCTCTTTTTTAAAAAAATAATTGATTTTTTTTTTTTAAATCCCTGTAAAACTCTTGTA
>VYZW01061460.1:18840-45867 GCA_013401315.1 Balaeniceps rex | reverse complement strand
ATTAGAAATTCTCTTAACATCTTAAAAAAAAAGATGGCTTCTTCATTGTTACCATTAGTGCAAGTAACATAGGGAGGAAGGGAAAAATACAAAACATTAACTCCTTTGACAAGCAACAAGGGGTAATAGTCTCTAAATTCAGCTGTGAATAACAAAGAAAAGGGTGTTTTGTACACAAGGTGTCTGTTCCTGTATCACTCTAAGTTTCCAGAGGAATTTGGGGAACAGCGACTAGATAGTACCTTCTGACCTGAATTTTTATTGATGAATTTTTTAGGTGACACCTCTAAAAATTTCTTGTTCAAATGTTTTTCTTTAGAAACTTGAACTTTTGACAAATAAGAAAAAGGTGGTTAGTTTTACAAAATCAGCTACAACTGAAAGAGAAGCCACAGCAAAGGTTCATTTTGTGAACAGTATCCGTCATTTCTGTCATAATTTGCAAATGCTAATGTTGTGAGGTTTATAAAAAGAGAGCAGGATTATTGCTTGGTCAACAATGGCCTGATCCACTGCTGTCTGAAGAACTTGTCAAATGAGATCCATGACTAATTTAATCATGGTTTTATTCTTTAAATGTTTTGAGCTTTATTNAGGGCCTTTACTTTTCCCCAGTTCCAGCCAAGAGTCTATGTGCCAAGAACCCTGAAACTCCAAGCCAAAACCTCTCCCTCCTGGTACTTCTTCCATAAACAAGTTCTCTGTTAGATTTCAAATACAGCTGACACTGAAATATGCCAAAAAAGAAGCTTGAACAGAAGGATTCTTCTGACCTGAATTTTTATTGGTGAATTTTTTAGGTGACACCTCTAAAAATTTCTTGTTCAAATGTTTTTCTTTAGAAACTTGAACTTTTGACAAATAAGAAAAAGGTGGTTAGTTTTACAAAATCAGCTACAACTGAAAGAGAAGCCACAGCAAAGGTTCATTTTGTGAACAGTATCCGTCATTTCTGTCATAATTTGCAAATGCTAATGTTGTGAGGTTTATAAAAAGAGAGCAGGATTATTGCTTGGTCAACAATGGCCTGATCCACTGCTGTCTGAAGAACTTGTCAAATGAGATCCATGACTAATTTAATCATGGTTTTATTCTTTAAATGTTTTGAGCTTTATTCATATTCTGAGTTTTAATAATACCATGTGCTAACCCTCCCAACACAATTCAGAAACTCTTTTCTCTTTAAGAAAAGCTTTCCTTTCTTCCTTCTGTGATATGGTCACATCCACTACTTAAGCCAAAGGAAAAAGAAATACTTAAAATCTTCTTGTTCAGCATAATAGAAATTAATATACCTTGTTCCTTTTCTGTCCCTAAACTCCCAGGAAGGTGTCCATAGAAGTGACTAAAAAGCACTGCAATAGTCTTTCTTGCTATGTCCTACACACTTTTGTGTCTATCAGGCTGGTAAAACAATTCATTTGCCTTTCCTGTCTCTCTCTATGGAAATGTTGCCATTTCCCCTTTAACTCTGTTGATTTACTCTTTGCTCAGGAATTTGACCTGTAAGTAGCTTAGACTTTTAACAAGCACTTTTATGCCACTACATATCCTCTTAGTCTCTCCAGATGGCTTAGTTAAAATCTTGACACCTTCAGGTGGAACATTGGAATATGTGGAAACCAGCAATTTTGTCTCTTTTTATGCGAAGCAACATGCCTGTCTCATAATCCCTCTCTTCAGTTTGGTTACTTGCCATTTAAACATGTATTATTTTTCTATCTGCTAAAATATGTATGCTAATCTATCCTTTGTCTCCTTGGACTTCATATTCACACTAAATCAGAAACAGTGAGAGGCAGCAGCAATCAAAAATTATGCTGCTCTCTATGTCTCACTCCAATCTCTTCTCTTAAATCTTCTACCTGGTACCACATCAGAGAGCATTCCTTCAACTCAGTTCCTAGGGAGGAATCCAGAACTGTAGGTTAGATGGGAAGGTGCCTCCTACAATTTAGAGAAAAATTAGAGACATCAGGATGAGATTGAAAATGACCAATGGAGTGAACCATCTAGTGCAAATCAATGGGAAATACTGACAATAGGGAGTTCTCTGATTCTTTTCCTAGGCATTTTCAGGGCTGTGGCTTTAGATAGGGACTTACAATCACAGTCTTGGATCCCCTCCTGGTAACAGCCCCAAATAATGGTTCTTCCCATGAACAGAGCAGTGTTCATTCCCTTTTCTTTACAGGAGGAGGATGGTGCCATCATCCATTTTTTTGTAGTAAAGTGTAATTACTATGGACATTCTGAAAAATAGAAGAAGATTCAGTGCAGTCAGGCTGCTGCAATATGAATATCTAAATCCTCTGTCTGTTACAAAAAAAAATCATCTGCATCTATCCTGAAGACAGGTCAGAGTTATAAAACAATATTTGTTTCAAATTGTCATTATATTGGTGAGAAAGTTGGAATTAGTTACCTAGGGCATTTGTCTGAAATGTTATTGCTTACTTGAGTTGGAAGATGTAATTTGTATTTATTTGTTAAATAAGCTATTTTTAACACTAACAATTTAATGGATTTCTGGAATGTGTGAACTGTAACCTGCATCAGGAAGGCTATGAAGAGAAAAGGAGGAAAGGTCAAATAGCTATACTGCAATTTGTATATGGGAGTTGTGTTTATACCAGGGTTTCCAAGAACAAGAATAATATTCCTGTGCTAGAACTCAGACAATATATCTAGGGTCTTAGAATTGTGCTGCATTTTGGTCAGTGTTCTCATCACAAAACTTGATTTTTCTTTGCACAGCAACTTGTGTAACCATTAGGCAGGTATTAATAGGTACACATACTGTGAGACAGTGGAGGAAATGGTCCTAAAAATACCATCAGTGAGCTAAACACTTTTCCCTGAGCAGTGTACCCTCTCCCATTCAATTTGTGGCACATAATAAAATAAAACGTAACCTGGAAGGGAGAAGTTTGTAGTTTTCCAACAGGCATTTTACAGAATGACTGTTCTTAGACCTCCAGTTGCTCTCTTTTGATGACTATGAACACAGACAAAACCCAAACAGTTAGCCAAATAAGTTTCCATTTCTGGTGTACTTTGCTAGTAGGATGAAGGGAGAAGCAAGTCCAAACCAGCTTTGGCTTTGGTTTTGCAAAATTAAACCTCTTATGATGAGGTTTGAAAGACCAAACCCAAAATCTAATTAATTTTGTCTTGGCACAGTTAACTTCACTCAGGTAAGTTTGAACAAAGTTGTACACACCAGGATTTTAGCTAATTGGCTGCCTTAATATCTTTCTTCATCTCTTGTCTCTCTTTTCAGTATGACAGTTTGCTCTGTGGCCTCAGATTCCCTTCCAGTTATAACCTTCAAGTCTGACCTCCTTCTTCATCTTCCTCCCCTACAACTCTTATTCCACACAGACTTCCTGACCATGCTATTGAAATAATATTCCTTCACAAGAGATACTCCAAAACACGCTCTTTACCAGGCCAAGGAATACACTGTGTGGCTGTTTCTCTGGTATTTTGTCTATATCTTGTCTCTGTGCATTAAGAAGTGGTTACAGCTTCTTCCCCAAGTTTTGCTCTCGGAGCCTACAACATATCCATGACTGTGTCTGCTCTTAAAGGGATGGTAATGCAGTGCTGGCTGCCAGGCCTCAGAACCAGGAACAGATCTTTGTGCTTGGGCCCTCTGCCAATATTTATCATTAATAATATTAGTTAGAGAACTAACTAATCATATAATAATATATAATATAATAATATATAAGATATAATAATAATCAGCTGTGCTGATTTTAGAGATTTAAGCTCTAAGATTTGCATCATTGTTTGTAAAACTGAGCTAAAAAACTATGATGGTTTTAAAAAAAAAATCCAGATGTCTTTTTATGGACATCCAGTCTCTCACCTTGATAGTTTCTTTGTTTTTATGTCGCCACATACAAACTAATCGTTAAAAGGCCGATAACGTAAGATTGTTCAGTGACTAAAAGCTGTGTAGTTATCATGCAAATTGAATCTGCAAAATTAACCTGAACTTTTCCAAATATAACTCTCTTAAGACTGGTCTATTGATTTTAGGCTGTGCTTTGTGCTAACCGGCCACATCTTGTCTGCTTCCCAAAGTGGACGAAAGGCTGTTATGCTGCTGCACCCGCACAAGATATGCCTGTCGTGCCCGCGGCCAGCCAAGATGGGCACTAACGGTATGAGTTTAATGCACACAGGAGACTTCACAGGCCAGAGTGAGGTGCCAACTGCGATTATTTTTCAGTGCATTGAACAAGTTAGGCACCACATACTTAGCAGTTTCACTAGATGGTGGACATCTAACTCGCTTTGAAAAACCAAGTAAGCACATATTTAACATCTAAATATTTCTGAGTAACTGCTTCATAATGACCAAAAGCAGTTTGTCCTTTTGTTCATAACTGCCTCTATTTAATAAGATGTTTTTATGTGCCATTTTTTCTTTTATATTCTGTATCTGTAAGTCTCCATTCAATCAATAAAAACATGTTGATTTTGTACATTTTTAACGTACTTCTAGTTTCCACCAGAATACAGAGTGGCACAAATCCCAATTAAGAAAAACACCTTTGGCATGACAATAAGTAACGCAACATATGTTGTTTTTGAACAAAATGGAAGAAAAGCAAAAATTAAGAAGCTGGCTATTTTGGATTAGGATGAATCACCCTTTGGAAGCACGTGTCTTGTGCAACTAGCTAGAGTGAATTTAACTTAAGTTAGGTGCTGAGTTTCTAGATGTCTAAAGCTAAGACACATGAATCCCACTTTCACTGGATGGTCTATAACTGCAAATTAAACAAAACCAAGTTTCCTTTAATAACTGACCAATGAACAGGGATTCACTGTTTCGGGGGAAATGATATAAAACCACAGAACATGACAAAAATCAGTATTTTACAAAAACTTTCTTACCTGTTTAAACCATAACTGAAAAAAGGTTTTAAATCTCTTGGCCTTAAAACAATTCACTACAATGATAAAAGATAATCAAAATAATAGTTTAGCTTTCCAAGCTACTAGAGAACTTGAAAAGAGATGAAATGGATCAAACGCTATGTGGTAGAATTATTCACTTGTCCTTGATTTGAAGCAGGGTGTCAAAGATATGAACTACATGACCATGTTTTAATAAGAACTTGAAGTATCTATTGTGGGAAGAAAATATTTTTAAAATGATCTGTGTTTAGGCACCCGTAAAATTTGGGATCGGGTACAAGTATTCTGTGCAACCTACGAACTTCCTGTGTACGTGCATGTTAAGTCACTGCTCATTTTTAGGCTTGCATTGATTTCATTCAATATTGTGACTCAAAATGTTTTTCAACCACATTTCTTCAGGTAACACTTAGAAATGAGCAAATATTGAGATACTTTCTCTTTTTGGTTCACCGCAGCCAGTGCAAATGGGAGAGGTCTGATGCTAGAGGCCAGTCATCTGGGATTTATTATCTCTAGGTGCTAGAAACTGGGGCAGCTCAGAAAACTGTCCATATTTTTAGATGTTTATTCGAACTCTCCAAATAAGCTAATAACTTTGTAAGGTTTGTGTATCCTTATGCATTTTAATGAGCAGCTAGTATAAACAGCTTATATTTTATTTTTATATTTATATTTTATTTCAGTTCCTATCATTGCAGATATATTTCAGAAATTGAGTATGCAGATCTTATGATGTCTAGACCTAAAAATGAAGACAACTTAGAGAGTTTCCATTAAAGAAGGAAGTCGGTTAACATACACTCATAAAAGGAAGTAAATATACAGAAAAACCTAAGCATTTAGCTGTGTGTGCCATCGAATTCAAGATCAAGTGGCCAAACAGAAGCTTATACAAAAAATGGCAATAAGAATTATTTCACAAACTCCAGATGGATTTGGCACACTGAATCAGTTCGTAAGCTCTAAGGACCCACCAGTAAAAAGGATACTTCAAAATGCATAAAAGCAGTGAACTGAATATTAATGCCTATGAAACTACATGCAAATATGAGTAAGTAGATTGCAGATTGGAATGTATTCGGTCCAGTTTATACATGTATAATTTACAGTTGTAAATTTTTTCTTGGGCAATAGTTTTCTGCTAAGTCACTTTCTCTACCTTTTGGCCAATTCTTTCTGTTAGTGAAGAACATGCAAAAGCAAACTTCCAGCTCTTCAAGGCATTAGTCAATAGGACCCCATGGGAAACTGCCCTCAGGGACAAGGGAGCAGAACAGAGCTGGCAGATCTTTAAGGATGCTTTCCATAGAGCACAAGGGCTCTCGATACCCAGGTGTAAGAAATCAGGAAAGGATGGCAAGAGAATGGCATGGATGAGCGAGACCTAGTGGTCAAACTAAAGGGCAAGAAGGAAATGCAGAGGCAGTGGAAGCAGGTACAGGTATCCTGGGAAGAGTATAGGGACGCTGCCCAGTTGTGTAGGGATGGGGTCAGGAAGGCCAAGGCATAGCTGGAGCTGCACTTCGCAAGGGATGCAACAAATAATAAGAATGGTTTCTACAGGTATGTCAGCCCAAAAAGGAAGGTCAAAGAAAGTGTACCTGATGTGGCAAACTGGTAACAACGGATGAGGAGAAGGCTGAGGTGCTCAGCAACTTCTTTGCCTCAGTCTTCACTGGCAACCTCTCTTCCCACACCTCTTGAGTGGATGGACCACAAGACGGGGACTGGGGGAGCAAAGTCCCTCCCACTGTAAGAGAAGATCAGGTTCATGACCACCTGAGGAACCTGAACATACATAAGTCTATGGGACCTGACGAGATGCATCCCAGAGTCCTGAGGGAATTGGCTGATGTAGTTACCAAGCCACTCTCCACGATATTGGAAAAGTCATGGCAGTCAGGTGAAGTCCCTGGTGACTGGAAAAAGGGAAACATTGTGCCCATTTTTAAAAAGGGTAGAAAGGAGGACCCTGGGAACTACTGACCTGTCAGCCTCACCTCTGTGCCTGGGAAGATCATGGAACAGATCCTCCTAGAAGCTATGCTAAGGCACATAGAGGACAGGGAGGTGATTTGAGACAGCCAGCATGGCTTCACTGAGGGCAAGTACTGCCTGACCAACCTAGTGGCCTTCTATGATGGAGTGACGACAGCGGTGGATAAGGGAAGAGCTACGGATGTTGTCTATCTGGATTTCTGTAAGGCCTTTGACACAGTCCCCCACAACATCTTTCTCTAAATTGGAGAGATATGGATTTGATGGGTGGACCATTCAGTGGATGAGGAACTGGTTGGGTGGTCACATCCAGAGGGTAGTGGTCAGCAGCTCAATGTCCAGATGGAGATGGGTGACAAGTGGTGTCCCTCAGGGGTCCATATTGGGACCAGTACTGTTCAATATCCTCATCAATGACAGACAGTGGGATCAAGTGCACCCTCAGCAAGTTTGCAAATGACACCAAGCTGAGTGGTGTGATTCACACACCTGAGGGATGGGATGCCATCCAGAGGGACCTGGACAGGCTCAAGAAGTGGGCCTGTGTGAACCTCACGAGGTTCAACAAGGCCAAGTGCAAGGTCCTGCACCTGGGTTGGGGCAACCCCCGGTGTCAATACAGGCTGGGGGATGAAGGGATTGAGAGCAGCCCTGCTGAGAAGGACTTGGGGGTACTGGTGGCTGAAAAGCTGGGCATGAGCTGACGATGTGCGCTCGCAGCCCAGAAGGCCAACCATATCCTGGGCTGCATCAAAAGAAGCGTGACCAGCAGGTCGTGTGATGTGATTCTGCCCCTCTACTCTGCTCTGGTGCGAACCCACCTGGAGTACTGTATCTAGCTCTGGAGCCCTTATCACAGGAAAGACATGGACCTGTTGGAGCAGGTCCAGAGGAGGGCCACAAAAATGATCCAAGGGCTGGAACACCTCTCCTATGAAGAAAGGCTGAGAGAGTTGTTCAGCCTGGAGAAGAGAAGGCTCCAGGGAGACCTTATTGTTGCCTTGCAGTACTTAAAGGGGGCTTATAAGAAAGATGGGGGCACACTTTTTAGCAGGGCCTGTTGTGATAGGACAATGGGTAATGGCTTTAAACTAAAAGAGGGTAGATTTAGGCTAGATATAAGGAAGAAATTTTTTACAATGAGGGTGGTGAAACCCTGGAACAGGTTGCCCAGAGAGGTGGTAGATGCCCCATCCCTGGAAACATTCAAGGTCAGGTTGGATGGGGCTCTGAGCAACCTGATCTAGTTGAAGATGTCTCTGCTCATTGCATGGGAGTTGGACTAGATGACCTTTAAAGTCTTTTCCAACCCAAACTATTCTATGATTCTATGATGCTGTGCCTCTGATGATAAAGTGCATGTTGCTTCTCCAGGTTGTTTCAGTTTAAGCACACAAGACACATTAAACATTAACCAGTGTCATCTAATTATGCTATAGGCAGAGCTATGTTAGAAATTAAACATTTCCAGTGCACAGGTGGCTGTATATTTTACTCTGCTAATCTTTCCAGTATTCGGTGGAGAGAAGCTCTATATATTTGGTATTTCTTTCAAGATAACTGAAAAAGTAATGAATGAAAGAAACGCAAGTAAGTGGTATTGACCTTCCCTTCTCTTTCTTTTTGGTTCATTCCATAAATCTGCTGGCATAAATTCTTTTGATTCTGATGTTTCAGCTGTTGACTGCAATAAAAACACACCTCATAGGTAGGCAATGAATCACTTAAATTTTGAGATTGAGAGTGACTCTCTCCAAATAGGTGTTATTGAGCAATCTGAACAGCACAGGTTCCGAAAGCATCACTCTTACTCAGTTTACAAACAAGACTTTGAAAGAGTGAGGCCGCTTGTGGGGTAAGTATCAATACTGCAGCAATGAGCTTATCATAATTTACTTACATCATGGGCTTTAGATGATGCTTTATGTCTTTCTAGTAATGCTATTTTCAATGCCACACAACGGAAGGAAAAAATACTGTGTCTGACTTTGCATTTTTTCCTTAAAGAAAGCTTTAGTACTTACTAGCTTCAGAAGAAGATGCATGTTATTACATTTTGACATTTGTTTTTCACCAAAAAAGAAGGCAATGTTTTGAAGAACTTGGGTCATGGAGCAAAAAGCAAGTTATTTCCATTCCTTCATTTTAATGTTGTTTTCTTCTTCGCCACATCCAGTACCATCCCAGAAGCATATTCTTGGCATACTTTGTGTGGCAGTTTCTGAATCCTCATTTGTAATATCACTACTCACTCTAAGAGAAGGAATTGTGTACAACTTTCATGTAAAATAGCTGGTCGTGTCTTTTACGCCGACAGAAACGTGACAAAAATAATAAATGGGATGCAATGCAGACTAAATTAACTAAATTATTTAAAAAGTCATATGTTGCCTACACAATATCAAAACATCCACTTTCTCCCTGATTACATTTCCCAGAACACTGCACATACAAAGAGGTTTTGTAGCGTGTGTCTGCTGTTCAGTAGGTTCTAAGCTCTCATATCCAAACTCAGCTGTATACCACTGATAAACAGTATGCAGACTGAAGAAATCCATATGTACTTTGTAGCCATTTAAATATACATTATCCCAAAGTTAGTAAGTTATTCATAAGAGTACAAACCTTTTGCAAATATCCTTCTTTCTCAAGGAAATTGTCATCTGTGTTTATTTCCCCCTGTAAACCCATGACTCCTTTAAGCAGACTGGATTACCTTTCACCATAAGTGTAATGGCATATGGTCTGCTGGAGAGAGTGTATTTACTGAAACCTTTTTCTTATTAATGTATTCAGCCACTTTCCGATAAAGGTGATGTCTGAACTGAAAGAGACATGCAGGTTTCAAAAAGCAACAAAAATCTGAAATTAGGAGGTCATTATAAGGAAAAAAACCTGGTATCAGAAGTTACTATGATATTTAACCTGTGACTATCACAAATTGCAAGAGGGAAATGGGAAAGCTTTGCTTGCTGTTAGATTTCTTTTTAATGAATCACATTTCCTTTTTGTAAAAATGAAACCTTATACATCAATGCCTGATTGATCATGAACAAAACAAATTGAAAATCTAAAATATGATCTCAAACTTAGAATAGCACGTAGTTTCTTTTATGTTTATTTCAGAGCACAGAACAATGTAATTGAAAGAACACAGTATTTTAGAGTTTAAAAGTATGCAATTTTTCTGTCCAATTGATAAGTTTCAAGCTATTTGTACATGAGCTTCCGTGTCTAAATGAAAGCTCCGACAGCACGTTTGTGTCATCTTTTCAAATAATATGATATATGATAGAATTATGCATTTGTCCTTGGTGACAGAAATAGTCTTCAATTTGGCATGTAACTATTTGCACAGTTAATTCAGGACATAGAATTGTCCCGGCAGGACTGCAGGCTGGCTTGAAACCACTTATATTAAACAGACAACTGTGTTCCTAGTAATATCCTCTACTGCCTTGGTTGAATCTCTCCTCAGTAAACAGAAGTGATGAAGTGTGCAAAAGCCCTTCCTCTTCCCTTGTGTACATTTTATAGGTGACTTTTTCTGGATGTGAGTTTTTGGAAGTAATAAAACTCTCTCTCCCCCAGCCTTTCAGTGTATATGCTCAGGACCCGGGCATATCAGTGTCCATATACACCCTCAGTTTACACCTCTGTGTAAGCCAAAACCATCATTTATCACAAGTTATTACAGCTGTCCCAGTGATCTTTAGTAATTGGTTTTAGACAACAGACCCTGCTGAAGCAGGCAGCCAAGAGCAAGAAAAAAGAGCAGTTTAAAAGTACACTTTTATCACATCATTTCCTTGATTCATCTCTTGCTTTCTTTTCATTCTCTTCCTAATCTTTGCATCCCAGAATGATGAGCTAGATGTCAGACACATAGACTTTGCACTGACCCCTCCAGGGGAGGAGGTCAGCAGGGCTCCTTTCTTGGAGGTGTGGCTCCTGAATGCTATCCACAGAGCTCTGTCTGCAAGCTGAGGGCAGAACAGGGCCTTAGCAGCTGATTTTAAGCCATGGTTAAGATTTCAGATTTAAATTTAGCTTTGCAGTGAAAAAAGGAAAAACAGAAGGGAATGGGTGGTGAAGAAAGAGTCTGACAGACATGTCAGTCTAATGGAGAATCTCAGAGGATGAGATCCTGGTGTGAATCAGCAGAATCACCTAGGTAAAAAAGATAATACTGACTTCTCCAGCTGAAAATCTGCAATATATTTTCCATCTCCTCCCTCTCAAAGTTTATTCAACTAAGCTCACTTAGAGGAGAACTAGAGAAAGAGAACTAGAAACCTTCTCTGCCTCCACCTTTAATTTAACAGAACAAACCTAGGAGTTTTCTTCTTTATGGTGTTATGGTCTGACAAGTGACCTGCTGGGAGTCTGCCCTATAGCTTGATAGTACAAATTTTGGATAACTCCTTTCTAAAACCGGCTGGTGTATCTCGCCTTGCTACTGACCTGTCTGTTTGAAGCGTGTGCATATTAGCTGAGGCTAAACTTCTGTTTGCAGTGAATTAGCACAGCTCAGAGAGAAATCTCATGCTACCTTACTGACCCAGGACTGCATACTGATGAGAAAGAAGTTTCACCTTTTCAGTTTCCTGGAATCTAACACCTGTCTTTCAGCTTATTATTATCATAATTTCTATTGTTATTCTTGCAAAATAATTAATTGATTTTTGGTTTCTTTTGTTTGATCTTTTACAGAGACTTATGAGCTCAATTACATCTTAGATTTATACCACATTTTGCTTAAATACCTTTTGATTTGTGACACTAGTTAATTTTAACTATACAATTTGGAGTGTTTCTCATGCTCATGAATATCTTTGTCACTTTCATCCATATAGCTGATGTCAGGCTAACTCTGCCTGAAATATAATGGACTCTAACACTGATCAGGAAATAGTAACAGTGCAAGAGATGAAAGATGCAAAATGTGCTTGTGCTTCTTTCCAGCAATGCAATGAAATGAATGACTAGAGTCAAAAGTGCATCATGGACAGGGGATCTCCTAAGAATGTTGTTTATTCAGCCTTGACCGACATCACTCATGCACCCCCTAGTTCCTAGAAAGCTGATCTCTCCAGGGCTTGGCTAGGACCAGAAAATCACCACCACTCTCCAACAGTGTCTATGTGGTTCAGTTGCCCAATAGAGCAACAGATCTGCTTTTGGTGCACCCTGATAATACATCAGCAGTCATGGACCTGGGCATGAGCAATTCTGACCTGCTCCATCAGCCGGAGCCTGTAAATCAAGTTACCAGGCCACAGCTTCTGCCAAGACTGACAGCCTGTTGACAGCTAATGCCTGTTGTGTTGTCTTTGCCTGGTGCCACCTGTACATAGAAAGAAGCCAGTGATCATCAATTAATTGTTCTCATCCTCAGTTACAATCCCCCAGCCACCTACTCTTTTAAAGACCATATGAACAACGAATGAACACATCTTCTGGATAAGCAGTTATGGGAAAATAGCTTTTTGCAGTAGGTACTAGTAATTTTATTTGTGAAATATAGTGTAGCAATGAAAATGTAGTTCTCTGTAAACAACTCTTTCAAGTGAAATGATGTTTTAGATTATTTTTATAACATTAAGTTTGGTAAATACTGAAATTACAGAAGTTATTTGGCAAGTCAGTCTAAGGTTTCCTTTATTTACAGTGATCTACAATAAAAACATCTGCTGCTACTTTTATCATTCTTAATATGTTCCCTTCTGTGCAGCATGTTTCTTTGGATATGTGCTGAAACACAGCCCATGCAGAAGACCATAAAACAGCAACTTAATTGCTGTGATGATGCTTCCTTGGACCCCATTGACTTTCTTGGGCAGCCTATGAGCCCAATCAGAATGCAGAAATTTGGCATACCATGGGTGTGTGAAATGTTTGGGGACAAGAGAAGGCCAGGACAAACATGTGGAGCTAATGAAACAGAGAAGAATCAATTCACCAGCTTGAAGGCAAAGTAGATACATTAACTGCAACAGTTAAAGTGCTTTGTAAAAGGTTTTAACTAATTCAAATAACAGCCAAATAAACAAATAAACATTCATATTGATAAATGCTGAGGGAGGAATACTTTTTTTGTGGTAGGAAGGGATGGGTAAGTGTACCAAGAGGGGGAGAGAGGCAGAGGAGTGGTGACCTCCATCCTTCCACCCTTGCTTTGGATTCTTGGCTGATTCTATTCTACAGACAGTAGACAGTACCTCAGCCGAGAGAAACAGAGAAAACAGAGGAAATTAGTTTCTACTGTAATAGCAAAAAATTCAAAACTAACCTTCCAGAGAGATTACTGCATTTCACAGGTGGTTGAAGCTGCTTGGCTTGCAGCCCTCATGCCTTACACCACCATCCAGGGAGCTATAATTGCCTGCAAACACACTGCCAGTCTTCTTATGGCTTTGTTATAGCTTGGGTTTGCTAGTTACCTCTCTCCTTTTTTTTTTATTTTTAAATTTGTTTAGCATTACCTGTATTTGGAATGATGAATAATGAAAACTAGGATATCAGTGTGTTAAATCTGTTTGCTAAATTACTACAAATATTTTTTTAACTCTGCACTATTTAGCAATATTCCTTAGATGATATCTACAGATAATGATATGGGCATTGTCGTTTGTTCTCTCTTGGAGTTTGTTTTTTTAAAAACTAAAAGGATTAGAAAGCTGCTTGGAATTACATTGGTTTGATTAATGTGGGGTTAGTACATTTTCAAATTCACTGCCTTAATGTAGTGCTAAATAAAGAAAACTAAAGGTGTACTCTCAGTAAACTGTTAGTATTGTACTTACAGCTGTCACTGACTTTGCTTGACAGTATCAAAATTATCAGATGTGTAAATATCCTGATAGTAAAGGACCCTAAGGGAGCTAAAATTCTGAAGAATTTCATTTGGAGAAAACAATTCAAAGCTTGTGTTGACCCTGTCAAAACCATTTGGCTACACAGTACTTTCATTTCTAAATGGATATTTTTCTTCTTGGGAAAAAAAGTGAAAATACTTTTAGGTTAATAAAATCCTAGACATATAAGCACAATGAAGGAAAGGAAAACATATGTTTTAATTGGGAATGAACAGCTCATCTGAAAGCTTTTGAAAATTTACAGAAATAATTCCTAAATTATTAGGAATATTTATATATATTAAATTAGTCAGAGTTTTTGCAGTTATTCACCATAATTCTAATGCTACACCTAGTCAAGACAGCAAGGTCACTGCTATTCCATCCAAAGGCACAGACATGTTTCCATATCCTGTGATGAATTGTTTCTCAGTACTGCATTAATTTAGGCATATGTGCTCCTGAATGAGATCCACCAAGAGATACACTGTATATTGATGGCAGTGTTTGTCAGTTGTCTTTCTCCATGAACTATATCTGTTTTTGTAAGGGAAATAGCTCTCCTAGGAACAATATAAAATGTTCATTGTCTATAAAGGTTATGGTGAAAATCTTATATTTTTGGTATCTTGGCCTTGGAATAGCAACCTAGGTACCTGGCCTGGGGGACTTAGGGGTTGAGATAAGAAAATACAAAAACACTGCAATCCTAATAGGGAGTTAAGTTAGTGTTAGCATGTCTCTAAAGGGTAAGTGTCTTCTGTCCCTCAGTTAACCTAAGTACTTCTCCGATTTCTATGTCCGAAGAGAGCACAGGAGTTTATAGGTTGCATGGTGAGATTGATGTGGTCACTGAGGCTAACTTCAAAGTGCAGTGATCGTCCTTGGGGTCACAAGTAAGCACCCAATGAATTTTCGACGGGTCCAGCATTAAATGTCACCTTAAGGTAATTGGATATTTTTATGGTTGGGGAGGTAGGAGTTTCCACTTTGAATTTACACACCTACAGGTTACATAAAACCTCACTTATGTAAGCACCTAATTTCTTTTTAGGATAGACTCCGTAGTGAATATCTGGAGGTCTTGGCTCTTCTTTGTAAAAGGAGGACTCTTGCAGGCACAACTAAAGGGATGAACGTTGGGGATTCCATCCTCAGACTTAACTGTCTGAGACCTGAGCATGGAATTATTTTGGCCATTACACGTAATAATATTTCAATAGTGAAAATAAAACAGTTCAAATGACATAAAACTTGATAGGGTAAGTGTGCTGCAGCCTCTGTAGTCTGTAATGTTTGAGCAGAAGCCTGTGATTCACCGTGCCATACACAACATGTACCCCTTGCAATCAAATCATAAGGCCACGTCAAACGTCTCAACAAACCCAGAAATTCGTATCTCACCATTATAAGCAAACACACTGTGATGTGTTAGGAGCAGTTACACACTGCTTCTCTTGCTTACCATAAAAAACCAGGGGGCTACTTCTTTGAAACAGTCTGGTTTAAACAAGAATTATTTTTGGTTTTCTATTTATGATAAATCTATTGGGATCCTTCAGCATACATTCAGTCCCATTGTCTTCTAAAGTCCGTCAGTGTTTTGGGTCTGTTTCTCTTGGAAGAGGATTGTCTTTGTATATTCCATTAGGGCTGTTGTGTGCAGGGAGCAGCCTATGCTGAATAGAGGAAGAGCAGTATGGACTGCCAGCCTGTCCTGTGGAGGTAGCTGCCTTGTCAAAAAAATGCTGGGGATTCAGAGCATGAAACTCCCACAAGGACCAAATGGGCTATCAAATGTAATAATGAAATCTGCTTGGCAGTATTTCAGCCCTCAATTGCACCTCTCACGTGTGCCCTGGACCGAACAGCAGTGTCAAGCCACCCGACACCCAAGGGGAACTTCTGAGACTTTCCAGGGACTGGCACTTCTAGACATCCCTTTTCTGTCTACCTCTGTACCTTTCTGTATCCTCCTCCTCCCCATTCCACAGGGGCAACTTGAGACCGAAACATTATCCTGAGAGAAAGAGACTTCTCAGTCTTGCAAATGATTGCATTCCTAGATGCTGATCATGAAAAATCTGGTCATGAAAAGCACGCACTTTACCATGTAAAAGATAGTAGTTACCAGACATGGTTTTGCATTTTTTTTTAATTATAAGAATGTAATATAATCAGGGTACCAGTTATATGTTTTTAAGGACATTCTTAATTTTTTTTTCCTCTACATGGAGTATCTTGAGGACAGCAAGATTATCTGGATAAACTGGGTAGTATTCATCCCATCTAACTGGGAAAAGATGGGTTTCTAACTAGGTAATAATTTCAGGTCCCTCTAGAGTAAGTAGTGAGAGATAGATGCCTCCAGAGTTTGTTTCAGCTTATTCTTAGATAGATGAGGCAAATCTTCCTCTGGAAGTGCCAGTTTCTGTTCACTAGCTGTACTTTGGCCCTAGGTAGCTAATAGAAAGAGATACTTCTGCAGTTTCAGACAGCAAAAAATGGTGTGAGGTACATCCTGCCCTTTGTATCTAGCCTTTGCTTTTAGACATTGGTATGGTCATCCACTTACAAATGAGCTTTTTCATGTGTTTTAAGATCATCTGAAGCGGTAACTTAGTGGGTACATGTCCTAATCCTTCTCCACTAACAGGCAAAGGAAATTAATTTAAGGCATCTTCATGTTTTTGCAATATTGTAAAACACTAAAGTTCAGTTTTGAATAGTTTGAAAAATCAAGCAAAAGGATTAAACTTATAGTAAGACCTTTTATGTGATTACATCTACTGCACCAGGAGGAATAGTACCTTATCTTGCTGAAGCAGATGACCGCCAGGACCTCTTACACTTGTGAACTTGCTGCTGAGACCTGTGTGTTATACTGCTTGTAAAAATCCTGGGGAGGAACATTTCATTTCCCTTGCTGTCAAACTGTTAACTTATCTATTCATCCGCTTCAAATTCCTCATGAACACAGCGAATTAAAATGTGTTGGAGAAAACACACAGCCCAAAATTTTAGTGATGTTCAGCGTTATTAAAAAGTGCCCAGTCTAGAGAGATTTTTCTTCATAAGCTACCCCCTCCTTATCTATACAGTTGCAATTCCTATATTGCCCATAGAAGACAAGTCTTAATGGTAAGAAAAAGGTAGTGCCTGTCAGGGCTACTAGATTTACTTTATGCTAAATTGCATATTTGAATATTCTTATTTACTAAGAACACACTGTGAACATTTAACAAGTCCATGATTTTTCGATCTATCTATGAATATATACTTCAAGAGCGTATTTCAAGTATTTTTGCCAGCGTGGTGATTTTCACCCAGGTGTACATGTTTTGAAATCAGCAGAGGAGAGACTGTCTGATCCCATGAACAGCAAGAAAATAATGTTTAATCACTAGTTAGGTTTGATTCCTGTACACAGGGCACAAACAACAAATATAACCTCTGAACATTGCAGAATTTTATCAGAGTTGAGTACAGTGACTCTTAAACGCAGCTTCAGGGCTCATTCGAGCTAAGCTTCATGCAGTCAGCTGGACTATTCACCAGCAAGGCTTAAATGGGGGTCCAATACTCCCTCTATAACTTTAAAAGAAATCGAATCTCTTTTACCCTTGTGGCAGGTCTGGGACCTTATCCAAATTCTGTCTGAAAGGAATTGTAATTGATACTACTAACTAATGAAGTAATGCTAATATACGAATGTGTCCCAGTGTGAGCCAGCCAGCCAGTAAACAGTCGAGCTGTGAAGCATTCCTTGGGATTTTCTTCAAAGATGCCAAGGTTTCCTGCAGCCCAGAGAACAAAGTGAGGACCTAGTATTTCTAATCTGAAAGGGAAAAAATGCATAAAAATAAAGTCATAGAATCATAGAATCTGTCCTGGTTTTAGATGGGATAGAGTTGATTTTCTTCCTAGTAGCTGGCATAGTGCTGTGTTTTGCATTTAGTAGGAGAATAATGTTGATAACACACTGATGTTTCAGTTGTTGCTAAGTAGTGCTTACCCTAGTCAAGGACTTTTTTTAGCTTCCCATGCTCTGCCGGATGCACAAGGAGCTGGGAGGGGGCACAGCCAGGACAGCTGGCCCAAACTGACCAAAGGGCTGTTCTGTACCATATGACATCAAGCTCAATATATAAACTAGGGGTAGTTGTCCGGGGGGCAGCGATGGCTGCTCGGGGACTGGCTGGGCATCGGTCAGTGGGTGGTGAGCAATTGCATTGTGCATCACTTGTTTTGTATATTCTTTTATCATTGTTATGATTATTACTTTCTCTTCCTCTGCTGTCCTATTAAACTGCCTTTATCTCAACCCATGGGGTTTACTTTTTTTTTTCCGATTCTCTCCCCCATCCCACCGGGGGTGGAGGGAGGGTGAGCAAGTGGCTTTGTGGTGCTTAGTTGCCGGCTGGGGTTAAACCATGACAGAATCATAGAATATTTTGGGTTGGAAGGGACCTTTAAGGTCTTTAAGGGACCTTTAAGGGATCTAGTCCAACGCCCCCTGCAATGAGCAGGGACATCTTCAACTAGATGAGGTTGCTCAGAGCCCCATCCAATCTGACCTTGAACGTTTCCACCTCTCTGGGCAACCTGTTCCAGGGTTTCACCACTCTCATTGTAAAAAATTTCTTCCTTGTATCTAATCTAAATCTACCCTCTTTTAGTTTAAAACCATTAACTATAAGTCCAATTACTTTGAAAAATAAATTCTTGAATTCTCTTTATACATGATAAATAAGCATTAAAGAATGGAAAATAGATATCTTCTGCTTTGTAGGTCACCTTTAAGACTTCCAGCTCTTAAAGAGAATTTTGCCTAAAGATATCACAAATCTACTGCTTTTTAATGGCTTGTTTTCAGACAAAAGAATTTTTCATTTTGATACCAGTTGGAATTCATTGGCAAATTTGTTACTGGACAAAGACAGCAAGCAGAAACAGTATTTAGCAAAGTTATGTGCTGAAGGAAGATACTCAAAGGGTGGTTTAAGTACATGAGGGAAGACAAAAGGGTTTAAATCTCTAAGTTTCTTTTTCCAATTAGGTGTCTGCCCAGAGCTGTATTAGGGGTACTGCCAAAATAGGGTGTTTCAGACACACTCCTCGACTTCCCAGGTGGGAAGTTTAAGCCTCAAGCAATCAGGGAATTGCATGGAAATCTCCCAGATCTGTAGTGGCCGCTAAATGTACTTCTTGTCATCTGACTATTTTTATCAGCTATATGTGACTCTCCAGGGTGGAAACCACCATGTTAATCATGTTATCAGTGTTGACAAAAGTAAAGCTCTGTTTTCTTTTTAAAACAAAGCCAACTCCCTCTGCCTTGTGCAAAAGAAGATGATAAATATGTCTTTTTCTCCTCTTTTGCTCTGCTTATTCAGATACATGTAGGCACTGAATTGATACCTATCTGCAGTGTTTTAGTATAACTGTTGAGGGCAAGGAGTAAAAAAGAACAAGGACAAAAAAGCATTTCCTTCAGTCACTCATAACAGCGTTGATGGCAAGTTCTGGTTTAATAGCAAAAGGAACACTGCTGCTGCCTGTTGAAGCAGAAAAAATATATTGCTGAAGGAAAAAAAAAAGTAAATTATTTTAAATGTCCTGCATTATGTTACTCTAAGTCAGACAAAACAGATGAAAGCAATGCTGTATGTGATGGAGAAAGGAAGTAGCTAAATACAGAAAGGCATGAATTATTTAAAGGCTAATGGATGATGGAAGCAATTCAACACAGATGCAGATGACATGATCTGAGAATTTGCCTTACAAGCTTATATAACATAAAGAAGAGAAGCAGTTGGGAACTAATGCAGCAAGGTGATGTGAAATGCTAATGAATGAGAAGGAAAAGAAAAGCAAGTGAGAAAACAACAGATGTACACTGGGGTAAAGGCTGTGCCTCTAGCAAGTCACCTTTTTGCCGCAACCTTTTGAGCAGCAGGCACTAATAGGTCTCAAACTGTGGGCCTCTGAGGCCATACTACCTGAGCAATATATTACATGGTGCTCTGTGGTCCAAAGATGCCTACTTGATAGCAGGCTTTTCAACTGCAGTGTAGTGCTGGGCTCTCTCTTTCCTGAGTGTCGTGCAGTCCTTCCCCATCACCTCTCTGGCCATGTGAGATGCCATGGTCAAGAGGACAAAAGTGGAGACACCTTTGTAATCAGCTATAGCTTTGTTCTCTCACGGAGGATGAGGGCCAGAGCTGTTTTGCTCCATAACACACAGAAATGTTACTGCTGTTGAATGACTTCTTAGCAGCCTTAAGCTACCTGGGACCGTTTCTGTCAGGATGTTGCAGTCAGCACATCCACTATGTTGAGTGAACTGAAATAATTACTGCCATAATAAGGTACCCATAAGGCTTCTGCAAAAATTACTCACATAGCAGTATTTGGAGATGGGGAGCTCTGCCTTGCCAGGAGGTATGGGAGCTTCCCCATCGCCCCCAAAACAGACCTTCAAAACTGCATAAGCATTTCATAGGGTTGTGGGGCAATGGAAACCTGTTGAACATTTAAAAAAAATTCCTTACGTTTACCAACTTATAACTGTCTGCAGTATAGCTGCTTAAACAACGTGGAGTCTAACTAGTGATGTTGGCTTTATTATATCTTAGCGTGCAAATAATCAATTATTCTTGAATAAATGGAAGTTTAAACAGTCATGTGTAAGTTAGCATGAGTCATGTTACAGGATAGCAATTTTAAAGCCATCAGAATGCAGATTAACTAAAACAAGTATCATCAGACAGATCAGAGAAGATCAATTAGAAAGGAGTACCTGTGTCATATGCTTAACTAATGAAAGAAACAGAAAATAAAAAATGTAAAAAAGACAATAAAATGGCCCAAGGTTGCCCTACCCAGCAAGCCCATCACCTGTGCAAGGGCTGTAAACAAGAATGAAACTTGCCTACTAAAATTCATTTGAGTGCAGGTATGTTTGATTTTGATGGGTCTATTTGTCAAGTGAAATAGCCTGAGGAAAGCAGCTGTAAAAAGTACACAAAGCAAGGCACCAACAATATATATTTGTAATGATAAAAGCTAGCTTGAGTGCCAGTGATACTCTACACCTTAAAAGAGTTACTAGGTATGAGCAGCAGGAGAAATAGCCAGCTACAGTCTGATTTTTCTAATACAAGTAGAAAAGATGTTCTTCTGGATACCCTGTTATCAATGACATTTTCAGATGCAGCAATGGCAGCCTTGCCATGTCAAAACAGTACTTATTTGGAGGATGGCTTTCCATTAGTGAAAATTTTTCTTTTTTCGTCCTGTACAAATTAATGATCTTCCTGTCAGAGTAGACATCTATAGTATGGCCTTTTTAACGTGAGATTTTGCCATGCATTAAACTGCTGTTCGGTCTGGTATATTTAGCTTAGTTTAGGATAATCACATCCATCACTATTGTCCATTCTGTCTCCTAAGACTATGTTTTCTTTTTTGGCCTGATTTCTTGGTAGTCACTTGCCAAAACTTTGATGAGAAATTTCCCTCTTTTATTTTCTCTTTTGTTCATATTTTCAGGTGGCTTCTTTTTTTCACTTTTTACTTTTTTCCTGACAAATATCATCTGTGTGCAATACAAAATTGGTTTTTACTTAGCATGCAAGCTGTGCAGGAATCATTCTTTTGCCATTTGAGTATGGCCAGCCATGAAAAAATAAAATGTAAACACATAGTGCTGAGGTTTATTAATGTTTGAAGAGATTTGCCAATGAATTGCATAATTTCACTGTTACCTGAAATCTTCAGATCAGTATTGAAGTCTTTCTGAAAGGTAAGGTGTAACTCAACCTGAAACCTTGTTTAAGATAGAGTAATCACTTGGTGAGCTACTTTCTCACTTGCTAGTCAGCAGATCAGACTAGACTATCACAATATCTTCTTGGCCATAAGTCTATGAACATATAAAAGGTTGCAAACTCCTTCACAACAACAGCTTCTGAAACAGCATAAGTTATGAAGGAAGAATTGAAGTGGAAGAATGTATAGGCTGTGCCTAATTGCCTAGTCTAGACTTTAATTCATAGCACAGTTAAAATTTTACTTGAAAATCCTCCTGGTGATCTTTAAACTCCACAGACAGCATCTCAGTTTTGCGGTACAAGGCTTGCAGTTGGATATATCTCTGACTGCAAGTGGTAAATATTAGTGTTTGACGTATGTGAACTCTCTGCTTAGGAACCAAAATGTCATGAGGAAGAATACTTGAGAGAACAAAAAGTTTACATGCTTTTTCTCCATGTGGATGGAGAGTGGTAAGAAAGGGAGAGGAACTAAAAATAAGCTTCCACCACTCTGTGCTCACAGTGTCACACTTTCTGAACAAGTTCCCTACCTGCTAGACAGCTCTCAAAAAACCATATAATCAGGTCTCTTTTCCCCTAATGGAAAAGCTGCGGATGGAAGAAGTCAAAATTGGTGTATTTTTATTGAATAAAAATGAGAATGAACATGAAATAGATGAGTTGGAGGACAAAAGAAAAGTGTGCATAAAGACACATGGCCCATACGTTCATAATGAAAGTTGCATCTGAACTGTGATGAAACACCAAAACTNAAAAAAAAAAGAGTAGCTGGAAAAACAACAGGAAGGACCAAACTGCAATTTTCATAAACTACTGAAAGAATTGAGGAAGCTGCAGGGTTGCAATAGGGAAGTTTGGGTTTTATCCTTGGACTATCCACTGAAATTTGAGAGTTTGCTGTAGTTTGTATTTTTTTAACACATAAATATCTAAGCTGATTTCACTATGTGCAGTACTGACTCAGTCTCCAGAATGTATTGTTATCCTATGAGATAGATGGAGGTAAATGAAAAATAAAATAGCTCTTTGACAGAATAAATGAATGCCTGACAATTTATGACTTAACCTTAAATATAATTATATGATTCAGAATTTTAAAAAAATTACATGTTCTGTTTTATGTTTTACATTTTCCAAGATGAATGCATCAGACCAAATTAATTCCCAGTTCAATCCACAGGCTTTCTCTGGCTTATATCAGAGATGAATTAGCTTGGAGCCAGCTCAAAGTCTTCCATTTTCACAAGCTAAAGAAAATTTCCTGTCTCAAGAATGAGTGATTTTCTTGTATGCTCATCCTTAGAGTGGAAAATTCAATTTGGTGGTGGAAGTGGCATATAGGGAATTTGGGGACAGTGAGTTGTGAAAAGTCAGCGGGAATTCTGATAAGATGAGAAGGAGATGGGAAGGGTCAATAGGGCCCTGTGGGATTGAGGGTAAGAGTTCAAGGTCAACCAGTGTTTTGGGGTGGTTAGGATGAGTAAGTGTATTTCTTTCTTTTCCACAGCTGTCCTGCTCTTTGGACATGTGAGAAACTCTGCATATCTACTCCTCTTTCTACTCCCCTTCTTGCTGCAGGTTGGGGTCCCCACCCACAGTCCACCTTCAGTCTGCAACCTAATGCCTCCACCCCTTCAGCAGTCTCCCTCCAGTCTCTTTGTGGAAGCAGACCGCAGCTGTGTGTGCATCACAGTTTGTTGTGGCACAAATGGGGTTGAGAAAGGCAGCGGGAAAGGGGTTGGGATAGAGATATGACTGGGGCTGGTTTGAGCCATGGCTGCTTCAGGAAGGCGTAGGTAGAAAAGGGAAAGGCAGGGCTGGAGGGCTGGGTCCTTCTTCGGATGGCATGGCTTCTACAGGTGGGGGAAGTCTCCTTTCAGCAGTAACTGCCACTCCACATAAGTCATAACTTCCCTTGTGAGGCAGCAACCCAGATACCTAGTTAGGCCAAGGTACTTGCTGCCCCAGCAGTCTGCTGTGCTGCTGCCTTTGAGAAGATTTAAGGATAATATGGCTTTACAGAATCATAGAATCTTTTAGGTTGGAAATTTCTCAAACTGACTTCATAATTATATGAGAGAACATGTCTGAGTTAAATTCTAGAGGAGATGGGACTCTGGAGAGCTGGTCAAAATTTAACTCTTCCACAGACCTTCTATTTGACTTTAGGTTTAATTTTCTTATGCATTTGTTTCCTAGTCATGAACAAAATGGGAGATTACTTTTATTAACAAAAGATTTTATGTTGGAGAGGAAGGCAAGAGAAAAGTGAAAAATTTCATCTTTGGCCATCAGAGGCAAATTGGTATTCTTTAAATCTTAGCTCTGTATGAGCTCATCATTAGCACATACAGAACTTTTACCAACTACGTGCCTATAGTTTCTTACATGTCAGTCATTCTTTACTTTTGGAAGGAACTTCTCACACTATAATCAAGTGCCTGATAAAATTCTATGAATAGCAATTGAAATCCCAAGATACAAATTGCATCTGTACAAAAAAACCCATTCAGCGTACTTGAAAATCTTAAACTCACAAGCGTGAAAGAATAATGGTATTTCAGAGAAAGTGGATATCTTGCCTACCTTGATATGTTCTCTTCTAAGTGAGCTTACTGAAAGTACAAAACTGACACCTATGGATAATGAATTCCCCTATTTCACCCAGACAGCCAAGCTAAGCACAGGCTAAACAAGTTAGGCCTGGTGAGATAACACAGCTCAAATGACCACTTCAAATCATAAAATGCACTTTGATCTTTAGGAAGTAAGACATGTAGGTCCTACCTATAACATCTCATAAGCAAAATGTAACATATTGCATTAGAAATCTAGACATTCTTGAAGGTCTTCTCTCTCAGGTCTACAGGTTTTCTCTCTTGGGCACCATAAGCCTTTCCAAGCTCCCACCTTGGGCTTTGAGCAATGCATCCAGAGTAGTGGGTTTCAATTGCAAGCATATTTTGGCTGCTGAGAAATACAGAATCAGGAACAAAGAAAAGTATACTGGCTGGTGATGCTACAAGAGATTGAAGAAATATATTTCCCCTCTTTCTGCACAGCCTGTAAGAGAGGATGTTCTGGTGGCAGTTGCTCTGATTTTGAACTCAGTTTTAGACAAGAAGGTGGGTTTTCAAATGCCTGAGTAATGTGCCCTAGCAGTCCACTTGGTTACCTTTCTCTGCCTATTTGTTTTGGTCTTTTGGAAAGCTAGGGCAGATGGGTCCTCTGTCATCTGCTGGCTTTCACAGATCAAGCACTGACGCTGCTTGTTGCCAGCGCGATTTAAAGTCAACATCTCCCCCTTGACTTGAACATTGCAGAACAACGTGGCTCTAAGATTTTACTCTGAGTGGCTTTGTGCAATGGCTGACATTTAACTTATAAGTTTCCCAAACTTGTGTTTTATAAGTAAATGGCCTGAGCAAGTAAATCCTTAACTAAGGCTCAGATCCAGAAGGCCTGAACCATTAAAATCCATCATCATTAAAATCCAGAGCCATATACCCATTGCCCCTAGTACTGAAGAAACAGGACCTTCTATGTATGATGAGACTTAGAAGTTGTATTCAGGCTTCTAGGGGAGAACTTCCGTTAACTATATGTAAAATCTTTGTTTTTGAGTAATAGCTATTTCAGATTGCCCTTTAAAGTAGGTACCAATCATAAATAATCACCTATAATTAGGTATCAGTTTTTCTCTACCAGCCTTCATAACGCGTCTGTTAAAGAAACATTCTTTATTCCAGTAAGAAAGTCCATTGCCACTCCTTTTTAGCAGGTAAACAACAGTACTCTGTGTAATATGTTCCTTTGGCCAAAATCAAGGTTGAGTAGTTGAATAAAATATTTTGATTTAAATCTAAAGACTTCCCAGGGATTTTAAATGTCATTAATGTAATTTCATTGTGGGAGAAGAGAGGAAGAAAAGGCTCCCCAAATATTATTTTTTATTTGGCAAAACTGGAAGGCAGGTTTATGAATAGCAAAAAATCTCGTATGGGAGAATGCTGGAAAATACTACATAGAAGCGGTTTTATGTGTAACAGGAGATGTTGAGGTTTCACCTTGTTTGTTAACGCAGGCTCAAAGACACTAATTCTAAAGAAAATGTGAGCTTTGACTGGCTGTAGACAATATGCTGCCATTAGAAAGGTTTCCATTGCCTGTTAAAAAAAGTTTGTTGCTACAAATGTATCAAAACTGAGTACTCAGTGCCACTTAGTTCACCCATGTACAAATCAATCGAGGTCATGCCAGTTCTTGCAATTATTTTCTTCAAGCTGCATTCAAACCATTTTTGTTTTTTAAGAGAGTACAAAAACTGTAGTTAAGGCAATATAAGTTTTTAGTTTGCCCCCAAGTATGACTAAAATTGAACAGATTTGGTTTATTTGTGCCTAAAGCAGTGGCCTTATTCAGGAATGCATGGGTAATATGTAATGTATTGCTCAATGAGGTTTGCCGCCATGACTCAGCTGTAGGAAGTTGCCCTTGTTATAGACCATTTTGATAGGGAGAATGTGGTACGATGTTACCTACTTCTGTCTGTCTACTCTAGATTGTTGCCCAGGGGTTACTAAAGGTGAGGGATGGCTAGCTTGAACGTTACACGGATTTATTTTGTGCTGTTTTCTTCTTCTGAGATGTACANATAAATATATAAGTTATATAATATATATAACTTATTCAATGTTTTTAGAACTAGAAGAAATTTTGATTTCATTTTATAAGTGACTAGCTCAAGCTTTGATTTCATGCTGCAATTGATCGGTTCAAAATATAGCACCAAGACTTTAAACACAATTCTAGGGAACAGTATTCCAAAAAAACCCGTAATGAAGACTCTTATCGCTCTGTGAGCTTTAACTTCTTCTGGCTGGATTTATAACTGGTCATCTAGCAACAGTGCTAAACTTTCTTACACCAGGAAGTTTCACATGCCAGTTGACTTCTATTTTTCCTGTGCTAAGTCAGTAGTCATGCATATTGCAATTAATAATACTCCCATGAGGTTGGTAACTGGCTTTTCACAAAACAGTGGAGGTTGCTCCTACTGTAAATAGCAACAGTTGCATGCAGTGTATGAGATATCGAATGTGCATTATAGGCCTGGATTTAGAAAGTGACTTTCCCTATTTTTCTAACCAAATAAAATTTAATTGCACCACCATATTTTGCTAGAAAAAATGTTTAATAAATTTATGAAAGATAAAATCATTACATTCATAGCACAGGAGGTGAAGGGAGAAAGGATTATTGCATTACTGGGCTCTTAAATGGGATTTAGGGAGTATGGTCCAGTTTCTGGTTTTATGACTGACTCTTGATGTCACTCGGGACAACTTCTTGTAATCTCGGTACCTCGCATCCTTGTATCCCAAAGACGTTTG
>VYZW01061460.1:1344-18566 GCA_013401315.1 Balaeniceps rex | reverse complement strand
TACAAAAACTGTAGTTAAGGCAATATAAGTTTTTAGTTTGCCCCCAAGTATGACTAAAATTGAACAGATTTGGTTTATTTGTGCCTAAAGCAGTGGCCTTATTCAGGAATGCATGGGTAATATGTAATGTATTGCTCAATGAGGTTTGCCGCCATGACTCAGCTGTAGGAAGTTGCCCTTGTTATAGACCATTTTGATAGGGAGAATGTGGTACGATGTTACCTACTTCTGTCTGTCTACTCTAGATTGTTGCCCAGGGGTTACTAAAGGTGAGGGATGGCTAGCTTGAACGTTACACGGATTTATTTTGTGCTGTTTTCTTCTTCTGAGATGTACACAGTTCTTAATTTCCTCATAAATCATCAAGTATTGTGCTGTAATAGACATTTATACCAAGCTATGCTTGTGCTATCAGCAATCACATTAATTGGAACGTAATAACAGTGTATAATCTGGACAGGCTATAAACAAGGCTCCATGAGATAAGTGTGTGCACATTTCAGATCATTACCCACACACTCTGGTTTTGCTTTCTGTGCAAGAAGTGACTGACTGCACTTCCTGAACTTCTCTGGAAACTCAGCATACATCAGGATGTATGAATGTGCGGAGTACCTGAGGGAGAAAAGGGAACACCACCATAGTGCAAAGAAAATCCCCTGACATTCTGGAAGAGTTATAAATATGTGTGTGAAGGACACTTGGAAATAAAATAACCTTGGCTACCATTTTCACACTCATGTAGGTATTTGCAGAAGAAGAATAGTGATGAGTATGGGGACAATGATGAACTAGAATGACAAAGTGTCAATAAAACTCTCAAATTTGGCTCTTTAAAGGTCAGAAACTTTTTAACATTAGAACATTGAAGGGCTGGAAAATAGTATAGCACACGCTATAAATCTTCTAGCAGAAGCCTGCAGAAAGCTATAAAAAAATCAGTGTTACAACATACATATGATTGAATTTCAATGAATCATCATTTTATAGTGGCCATGACATGAAATCTCCGTCATCCTCTGAAATTGAAGGTTAAGAGTGATACACTATTTTACATTACCCTGATGTTTATATAGAATTCTGAAAACAGCATAAAGGAAAGCAGAAAAATAAAGGAGACATACTAAAAACTATGTAAGACAACAGGGCAACCATTGTTCTGTTATACATACATCGTTAACTNCTAACCAAATAAAATTTAATTGCACCACCATATTTTGCTAGAAAAAATGTTTAATAAATTTATGAAAGATAAAATCATTACATTCATAGCACAGGAGGTGAAGGGAGAAAGGATTATTGCATTACTGGGCTCTTAAATGGGATTTAGGGAGTATGGTCCAGTTTCTGGTTTTATGACTGACTCTTGATGTCACTCGGGACAACTTCTTGTAATCTCGGTACCTCGCATCCTTGTATCCCAAAGACGTTTGTCATCAAACTAAATTGACTTATATTTTTAGGGGCTCAGTTCTAACACTTTAAAGGTATTTTGGTGCTCAGGGTAAGCACAAGAACGACATAAGTACATACAGCAGGTAGAGTAAAAAAACCCCAGCAGCAACAACCCCCTCCCCCCGCCAGTGTCAGAAAATCTGCACTGCCTCCTTTTGATAAAGGGACATTCCAGATGATGACAGATGATCTGGTATGTGTGTGAATGTAAACCTCACATATAAATAGAATATCAAAACCTGTCTGTTCTGAGAGGATGCTTGCCCCAAAACTGGTAACACAAAGAGGAAACTAATAATGACACAGTTTGCTTAAGGCTCCTTTACCCTGATTGAATAGTAACCTGGGCATTATGAAGAGATTGTCCAGGAAAAAAGGTGTCATCTTGAAAAGAAGCATGGACAGTACTGGGTGCAAAAGAGAGGTACTCACACTTTGGGGATTAGCTATAGAAGGGTGTTAGAAATCTGGTGTTGATTAACATTTTGTGTGTGTCTGGTGTTGCTGTTTATCTGTTTCATTGTTGATACTGTATCCTGAATGTATAGTTCAGGATAACTGCACATTTGCTGGGCAATTATGTGTCATTAGTAAATCAATAAACTGCTTCCATCCCACTTCCCACTTCTTCGCTGTATGATACCCAGTGTTATTTATGGTCTTGACCCTTACAACTAAAAAAACTGGAAAAGACAGAGTAGGCTCAAACAAAAAGCATAAAAAAGCTTAAAAATCAAAATGCAAGGGGCAAGATTTCTTCTGTAAGTTGTAATTAATTGCACTTGCACAGTTAAGATAGGCTGTAGACAAAGATTACTGTAAAACTCCTTTTTGCTAGTTGAGATATGCCACCAACTAGCAGTCAGGAGAGCACAAAACCTGTCTTGCATCTGATGTGGAATTTTAATGCCAATTTAGTTTCTTAGAGTATGAAGCAGTGACAGAGGAAAATTTACAAAGTAGTAACTTTGATATAGTATTTATATGGAACTTTTTGTCTGAAATAGTTTTGTGCCATTGTACTAGTTCTTCTACAAACACAAAAGTAAAGAGACACTTCCCTGAGCAAAGACACTCTGTGCTGGGCTTCTTGCACATGAAGCACAGAACTGGCACATGCCTGGGGTGAAGAGTGCTGTGGTGGTTTGGCTTCTGCCCTGAGTTTGGCCTGCCCTCAGGGCTGAATATAATGTGAGTATGAACACTGTGACAGTCCTTCTGACATTCAGCATAGGCTATAGTGTTGCCTGGAGTTCCTTATACAAGAGCTCTGCTTTCCAACTGCAACTGGAAACCTGTACATTTATGCTGATGTTGGGGGCAGTACATGGGGTTGCTGCAGCACAATTGCTCCACTGTGGGCAAGCTTTCTCACCAGCAACAGGATCTGACAGAGCTGTATGGCATTGGGAGTATAGTCTCTCCAAGTGATGCTTTTCCACACGATGGACATACCAGTTCAGAGGGATTTGTGTTGGTGGTTTCTATCGCCATAATCCTGAGGTGTGAAATGCCTTCGAAGTGTACTGTATCCTTCAATTATCAAAAAGAAAATTTCATGTTAAAATGGGATACCTAGGAGAAAATATGGTTTATTGCTAACTATTATAGATTTTGTGCAGCATAACATGACTGGGCTCACTTAAGGAATAAATGCTTGGTTGTACATTGGCCACAAATACATAGGAGGCACACCAGCTAGCTTTGGTCCTTTGGTTCTTTGTGGTTTCAGGCTTGATGAGATGGTGAGAACAGAGTTAGCATAAGTCAATGACATAAGTATTTGCAAACTGGTTCTTTGGTTTCATCAGGTGTCAACTTGAGTCAAAACCGAAAGCTCTGAGATTTTTGGTTTTTTTTTTCACTCTCAAGATTTAGCAAGAGCTTTTGAAAAGTGTTCCAGAAAACAATAAAAGCAAGGGGCATTTCTACCACAGCAATTATAAATGTTATCTTTTCTGGACAAGCTGATGTTTTGATTTTGTTTGGGGGGAGCTGCAGTGAGTGAAGGGCTATGGTAGGAAGAATAACTAAAAATCATCAGCATGTCTGCAATAGCTCAATCACAGTAACCATGAAATAACCTTGAGAGAAAAGCCAAATTTCCTGAGATGAACAATCTATGGCAATCACAAAAAGGCCTGCTAGATCCCAAGCTTAATCACAGCTACTGGTAACAGCAAGAAGGACTGAGAGTGTTTGTGGCCACCAATGACTATGGCTAGAAAAATGCATTGCAGTAGGGCTGAAAGGTGTGCATGGGGGCAAATAGCATGCAGTGCATTTACATTGCATTTGTGTCCCTCTCACACTCTTTTGTATCGTAAGGAGAAGAACAGATGACAACTTTTGTTTTATACCAAGACCAAATTCTACATTGATACATACGTATTTTATTTGTTACCTACCAGTGAACCCAATGCTGCAAAGGTCTTAGCAGTTATTGGGCAGTATGTGTGAGAATCTGGGGTACTCGTATCTTCTGGGCCTCATATAGTTCAACTAAGTAATAGGCCTTTTATTACAGGCTAGTTATAGCAAACCTGGCAGTTTTGAAAGACATGATTCTAAAAGCCCCATGACTTTAGCCACCTGAGAATTGTAATATATCATTACCATGAAATGCTCAGCCTGAAATGTCTGCTTATAATAAACGTGAATAGATAAAAAAGGAGAAGTTATAGTTCCACATATTTATTAGACTTTACATACGCAAGTAGTGAATTTATGAATCAGATCGTCAGGACATTCCAGTTACTCCTGCTTGTCTGAAAACCTTATTAACAGTGTATAATGTTTTTCTGGTCACTTTTATTTTTTTAAGTAAGGCCGGATCATGATAAGGTCTTGTGTAAAAATGACCCTTCTTCTTCAAAAGATTTGGTTCCCTGTTTAGCTCATGTATGTATTAATATACGTGGTTAAGTAGGATGGGTTTGTAATAATCCATTTGCTCCAGGCAGCACAATTTGCCAAGGCAGTAAAAGTGAGCAGACTGGATTGTACCCCTGCTCACACCTCATCAGCAGATTGTTTCCTGCAGCCCAGTTCCTGGACAAGTGTTAGATGTGAGCAAATCCACCGAGGGCAATCAAAATGCACAGGTATTACTCAAGGCAGAAAAGGAAAAAAATCCGCCTGCCCAGGCCTCTAACATCAGCATTTAGCCTTATGTGACCTGTATTACTGGAGCTGATGTATAGGGAAGAAAACAGTCATATCGACCTTCAAGGCCCAGCAATGATTTTTCCAGGCTAATACTTAGTCAAAGACACAATTAGGTTTGCATCCTATAAAACAAAATAATTATGTTTGGAATTACCAGGGACGAAAGATATGGATACTCACAATGACGCTTTTACTAGACACTTTGTATTATGACTCTACATTAGTTCAGGATGGTAATTTCTAAAGAGAATTTTATTGATTTTGTTCTTGTCAAGTTACTGGTTCAGTGTGGATCACCACATCTCATTTGAAGTTGGCAACATAACTGATGGTCATAGTCATCCATGGTGTGAGCCTATTACAAATATGAATTTGGCCGGGTATGCTGCTGCACTTTTTTTGGGAAATAGTTTAAGATATACCTCAAAGGTTTCCATCAGAAAGCCAAATAATGCCAGACTGGGAGTCCACTAAGTCTTATTAGAGGGTATTTTGGTGCTTTCCTTCCACAAGTAACCAACTAGTAAGTAACAAAGAAATGGAGTTTTATGTATCATATATCCGTTTAGAATAGAATTAAAAAAAAGGACTAATTCATAACACTTTTGGCAGCCTTGGGGGAAAAAAAAGGAAATAAAAAGGGAAAAAAGGTCAGAAATTAAACGGGTAGAAGAATATAAAAGCAACACTGCTTCATTTGTATGCAAAGAAAAAAAGACTTTTAGTGTGATAGCTGACCCCTCTGTCAAAAGATGAAAGGATTTATTATAGTATGTAACAGAGTAGGTACCATTTTTATTAATGTATTTTAAACTAGTAGACTTTTAAGTTAATTTTACTATTTTTTTTAACAGAAGCTTTTACAGAATTCAAGAGCTTACACTGAATTCCTCCCATACAAATTTCTTCCCTTGTGTTCCATTTAACTAAAGTGAGAGATTCTGTTTTATGGTAAACTAACTAATTCAGAAATTTACTTAGCTATCTGTAAGTGAATAAATGAATCCAGCATTTTCTTTGCCCTATTTCTTATTAATGTATATGCCAGATGCATTATCTCATTTCCGGTTCCATTGAAATGAGAAAGAAAATTACTTTCTTTGATTCACATTTGCCATCAGTGCAGCAGTCCTGGAACTTTATAAGCCTATCTCTCCATTTAGTTTTTGTAGTCTGATTATGGTCCACTTTTTGCAAACAACTTCTGCAATACCCAGGGCTGCAAGATGGATCCCCATTCAAGTATTAACTAGCCTATCTTGAACCCAATTAGTGTTTTGGACAAAATTATATTGGCAACATTGAGTTCTGAATTTCATTTGAGAACAGCAGAAATAAAGTGACTTTTGCTGCTCAATACTAGGAAAATCTTACAAGGGGAGACTAGCTGTCTTTTTTTGTGTCGAGATAAAAGGCTAACCCTTGGATTACAGTGTTTGGAAACGGAGTTGCCTGAGTTATTAACAATAAAATGCAATGCCAATGGGTCTTGAAAGCCTGGCTCTGTTTGCTGCCAGTACTTCAGGATTCCTCCCAGGGTTGTTGTCCTGTACAGAGATCTCATTGCTTTCTGGCAGATCTGCAAGGATGGAAATGGAGAATGCTCAGATTTGCGGTTGCTGTTCAAATTACACTTGGATTTTTGAGTCTGATATTGAATCAGACACTGCTTCATCCTGGTGTTTCTACTCACATTTCTCTTGTGTGCATTTGCCTGGCCATACTCCCGCTTTGACTTGCTCTCCTTCTGCAAGGAAAATAAAACTTCTAAAGCCTGGGAGCTCTTGTTAGTGCTCCAGAAATAAGGTTGTACTTTGCAGTTTGTAGTGTTGTCCCCATAAAAACAGAGGAGAGAAGATAAACTTGAGAACTGGAAAGCTCAGGCTTTGCAGGAGAAATCTTATACCTATAAAGGACGTGGCTACAGCCGCTCCGTGGTAACAGGTGAGCAGATAGGAGCTTCCTTTGGCCATGTTTCAATTCAGATAGACGTGAGCTAGCTGGGTACGTGATGCAGGGTACCTGTGATATTACCAGGCTGAGGTTGTGCTGACTTGATTTTTAGGAGGTCGTTTGTGTGCTACCTGTATAACAACACAGAGCTTGAGCACTCCTTAAGAGGAGTTATAGGACCCCCATTACAATTTGGGTTTAAGAATAAGGATTTTTAAAACAAATGATTGTGGTTTCTTTTATGTGTGTATTTTAAAATGTTTTCTGGAGGTTCTGAAGTATTTCAGGTACAGAAACAACTTGTAATTTTGGCTTCACTTGTGTCATTGTCCGCTCAGCCCTACTAAGAAGGCTAAGGGTAGGTGCACTTTCATTTCAGGAATTTTTATCAAATTGAACATTTCTGTGCTAGGGAGCACTGAAAACAAGAGTCAGAGAAAAGAAACTGTAAGTAGGCAGGAAATTCACCTCTCCCTCTTTCTACCAGAAACACCCCATCTCGTGTTTTCTTTCTGCACGGTTGCTCTGCTTCCCATTGTTCTCTTTTTCTGTTATGCCAATAAGGTTGATACTGGAAACACACTTCAGGGATCCAAGTCTTGCCAAGGTCAATCCTGACTGTTGGCAACAGGAACTGGAGTTTGCATGGCCATTTACAATTGGGTTTTTGAAGCCAATGATGAAGTGGGGAGTGTTTCATTTCCACCAGTAAAACCACTACCACCACCACTAGAAGTGACGGTGTGTGGGAAGAGCATATTTTATGCCTTCTGGGTTTCTGTCTCTGTTGCGACAAGAGCAGAGGTGGCTGATGGCCTCAGGGGTGCCGTACCCTTGAGGCAGATGAGCTAGTGGCATGTGTCCGCTCCTCCTGAAGCCCAGCCTCTTGCCTTTGCTGGCTCTGATGACCATCTGTCAGCTGCTTCCCTGGCTGGGCCCAGCGACCAATTCACCAACTGGCTGCATTGTGAGGATGTGCTTATTTGCACAGCAACCTGCTCCCTCATTGATGTCTGTGCAGGCAGGCATCAGACCAGAAAATTCCTTGTGTGAGCTGGATTTTTGTTTTCCCTTTCAATGCAATCACATGTGTTTTGAAGCAGGGATTTTTATTGGTTGCCAGCAATGTTTTCCTATAAGGGACTGTGTCTCTGCCAAAGTCATATATGAGCATGACACAAATTACCATCCTGAGTAAAGTTGTGTATTGCGTTACATAACCCCTTAAAAGGAAAAAAAAAAGAGCAACAGCTAAAGCAGCACTTATATTTATGAGTGGTATTTCATGGCATTAGTTCCATTTGGGCTGTAATGCTTCTCTGACACAGATGCTTAATCTACTCTTTATTTTCAAGAATGCCATGCTAATGTCATCCAATAATTCTTATTTCAAATATACCAGCACACCCTCCCCCAGCCCTTTGGCTAATGACTGTGTTAAAGACTTTATAATAAATCTTTCCTTTCAAGTGCTGGAATGAATTAGCTGAGATTTTTTTTTTGTTATGTTTTGGCTGGGGTTTTTTTTGGTAGTGATGGGCTACAATGGGACCGGCTGCTGCGTAGAGGCAGGGGGGAAGCCATCCTGCAGAATACAATAGCTCGTGTACCTGCTTTAAAGGAAGAAAGCAGGAAATAACACAGTGTCCAAGCTGATTCGGGTATTCACAAGTTTCAACATGGTGGCTGGGCGTACCATTAAACTCTCCTCTTTCTCTCCAGGTGTGCACCCCTTTGCCTCCCTAGGAGGTGTCAGTCAGCTGAAGCACCCAATATTTTTGGGCACTTCAGTAACCAATGACTCTTAATGGTTTCCATATTCCAATTTAATGTCAGCAGGAGGGAACTAAAGCTTTGCCATAGAAATAGCTGGGTTTGGATCTAGCTTTTCCAGGGTACTCTTCGTTCAGTCACTGAGGTCAGTGGGATGATTAGCGAAGAAAGATGCTTGTCAGTGTATTTAAATATCACTCTCTTTTCTTCCTCCACACTTTGGAGTTTTTTGAGTAAAATGTGTAAAAAGTTATCTGTATTATGGATTTTTACCTATAAGTTTTTATTAGTATTTACAGGCCACTGCTAAATGTTTGCTTATACTCCTTTCAATATTTGAAATATTTGCAGTGGTTTTAGTCAGAGATTAAATTAATTAAATATAGAAAATTAATTTCAAAACATTTGAAATGCTTTTACTGATAGTACACAGCACAACAGGCTGGCATCTTACATGTAATCAGCAAGGAAAAAAACACTAATGCTATCAATCCAGGCAGGCATTCATATTTTTAAACTTAATGAAAAAGGTTTGCCTTTTGTTTATATTTTGGGCTGCTGATTATGATTACAAATTCATGGAAAATGAAAGACATCTTCTCCTTTATTCCAATCAAATGTACTGTTGCTTATTTAACACTCAGGATCATTCCATGGCAATTTTCATGAAAATATCTGAGCATTAGTAGATATGATGAGGAGTATTGTTTGTCTGAGTGCGGTTTTGCTCATTCTTTTCCCATTACCACGTGTAGCAATTGACATTCATTCGTAGTACTTCAGCTGAGCATTCTGCATGCTGTACAACTATTAATACCCACTGCAGAAAGGAGCAAAACCACAGGGCTCAGAGTTTCTCTCAAAGCCAAAGTATTGTTGCTTCTCCAATATAGGGACCACTGATAGAACTTTTATTAAAACAACTGTGTTGAAAAAACTCAGTTTTGTGTATACACTGTCTTATAAGTAGGAATGCTGGCATATTTCCAGTTTGCAATAGGCAGTGGCTGGAGAGAAGACACAGACCAGGCAAATAAAAGTTCCATACACCATTTAGTTCCCAAAGTACAAGGTGATGGTGCTAAACCATTAGAATAGATGGCAGCTAGACTAGTCTCCACACAGCACTTCATCATTTCTGCAGTGAAGGGTTCATCTAATTTCATTAGTGTCTCGCTCAGGATTTTCTGTTGTGCAGCAGAGAGAAGAGTTTGGCTTTTCTTTGTGTGTATGTGTGTCTGTGTGTGTGTCTGTGTGTATCTGTGTTCTTTATTCCTAGTGATGCTCATGACTAATATCTCAGCATCCTGCAGTAATGCTTTACATGTCCTCACTCCTAAGGCACCCAGCACGTCAGGGAACAGCATACAGTGATGCAGAGCATTTCCACATCAGCTCCAGGAATTAAATCCCAAGCAAATGTTGTACATCTAAACCTATATATTGGAGGACTGGATTCCTGAGGATGAGGCTGATGAAAAATGACATGACATACAAGGCAAGGGTGTTTTATGCTTAGGCTGTTGCTAGTAAAATAGCAACATATGTCTGAAAAACCGTGTCTTACTGATTTGGGGAGTCCAGCATCCCTGATTTAAGCATATATTTGAGTCAGAGCCACAACCTGAAACTGCTTCCTACTTTTACAAGTTCAAATGCAGAATCCAGGACCCAGCACTCCCCTCGCCCCTCAGCCCAGACCTTTTACAGTTGGGCACTGACTAATCCCATCCCATGCTTACTCACTTTTTGGGGGCCAGAGAATCTTGCATCTTTTCTGCACTAGGGTGAGGAACAGTTTCTGTAGAAAGGGGTTGGGAAAGCTTGATGTATATGCCATTAGTTTGGGTGCTCTCCTGGATGAGGACACTTGACATGCCTCCCAGGGTGAGAGCTGCATCTATCACCTCATGGTCAAATGATCAAATTGCTAGGCTTAGTCTCTAAGAGGGGTCAGAGATCACCATTAGCTCTGAGTGTAGGTGGAGATGGCTGCTGAGCTCTCTGCTGCAATCATTGCTCTTGGTCAGTGTTAAAGATACACCATGTGCTCCTCGTTGCTCTGGCCCTCGAGGTCACTGTTGTGTAGCATAACTCAGCCAACGCTGGTCATATGCATCAAACAACTTTACATACTAAAGTCAATTCACTAAAGAAAATTTACATCCTTAGCTAAAATTTTAGATGTTAGGTCTTTTCTAAAAGATTGTCAGCTCCCAACAAGATCCTTTTCATGCCTGATTCTGTCTACGCAGCATCCCTCAGGCCAAGTCAAGCCCTGAGCGCTTGCTACCTTTCGCCGACATGATCACCCACACCTCAGGCGAGGAGAAAAAAGTACTGGGAGATCTGTCAGGTCCTCACAGCAGGATGCAGATTGATGCTGCAGGAGATACAGAGTGAAACAGAGTGAAATGACTTTGTGCCATCTTTTATGGTAACAGAGTGCTTTTGTTTTGTATTATCTGCATTGTTCACTACTCTAGGCTGAGAAAACACTTGAAACCCAAAATGCATCATTGACAGCAGCTGAAAGAAGTGGGTGAGTGTGAGGAGGTGCAAGCATGCATGTGCATGGCTGCAGGGCGCTGTTCTGCACAGAAACAAGGCTGTGCTCATGATTCTTGTCTCACGCTGCCATGCTTTCCTCACAGGGCTGCTGAGGAAACCCTTTGCCCATGCTCAGTGTTGACAAGGCAATGGGTGGCATGAGGTCATCCTCTTTTTCAGGAGAATGGAAGTCTTAGCGAAGGCACCTGCTGTCTCTTTGCTCTCCAGGCAGGAACGGCACCTGCAGTCCTCCAAGCATCTCTTGCCCTGCCTTCTCCCCGGCCCACAGCCCACGTTGGAGAGGGGCTGTGGCTGGGCTGAGGCCCCAGCCCCAGGACTGATGAGCACCGGAGGTAATTTCATCCAGTGACACTGCAACTGCACATGGTTTATGTTTTACAGAGTTAGTTATTTTCAGCCACACTCTGTTTGTAAGCTAGACTGCCAGACTCACCTCTCTAGGAACAGGATTCCTTCTGGAAAGAGGCCATTGTGAAAATACCTACGTGTCTATGAAAGGCACACCATTTCCTTCCTTTGGAAAGCTGCATTTTGTCACTAAAATAGGGGGGTGTGATGTGTGGTGTGATCCTGATGTCCTCACAGGCAAGGCAGAGCTGAAAAGCTTTAAGCTGAAAAACTTAGATAAAAGGACACCATTGTTGATGTGCAGTCAAACGTGATAATCAGATCACTGTATCATTTGCTATCTCCCCCCCAAAAATTTAATGACTCTTATTGAAATTGAAAAAAAAATGACTTAGTAATAAAAGCACCAGTCCAAACAAAGCTAGATAGGCACAAGTGATATTTATTACTAACAGCTTCTAGGTGTCTGAGGAAACATTGTACCACCCAAGCAGTCAATAAGCTAAGTCTCTTTCAAACTAACATTAGCAATTAATAAAACAGCCTTTTTGGATTTTTTTTGTATGAAAGCTACTCCAAAGGAAATAATGCAAACTGCATGGGAAGAGTTTAATTAATATCCCTAAACACTATCTTCCCAGAGAGACAACAGAGAACCAGGCATCTATATTAATTAATTGGGCAAAAATATCTGCGTAGTTAAATGGATGTAATTAAAAGTAATGTCTTGAGGCCTGCTTTTAAAGTCCTTTTGCTGCTTTAAAAAAATTATCTGGGACAAGTTTTCTACTGAAGAGACCAGTAGTTTGTTTGACTAAAATGTCTAAACAAAAATTTTCCAAGAGATTCAGAATTTAGCTTGCTAACTCCCATGGACAGAATTCAGTCAATAACAGGAAAATCTACCTTCACATAGTTGTATTAACCAGAACCCACACACGGAAGAAAAATCAAGTGGAGCATTCTTCAGATTGAGGCTTATCTTGAGTGACACTGAAAGTGGTCACTTCGGCATGTAATTCAGGGCTTAGAGGAGTGCAAGAAAGCAAAGTAGTGAGAAAGCAGAGTTAGATCAAAGGTGGAGAAGAACCAAAGACAAGAATGAAAAAGTGAGGCAGGAGATAGGTATTGAAAAATCTTGCAAGAGACAGAGAATTGCATTGAAAAGTGTGAAACATGTCCTGAGAAAGACCCTGGAGTCAGCGTGAGACCTGTTGAAGTGAGTTGTGCACAGGGGAGCACTTACTCTGGTTGGGAGAGAACTGTTAGGAGATGAGACTCTTCCTATCAGAAAGATACTTTATTCCACTTGGCATCCTCAACTGTTTTCATCTCCATAAAAAATTAGAAAGTCAAGAAACGCTCCTAAGATTTGACAATAAACTAATAGTTAAAGGCCAGCTTTAGGATAATGATATTGTCTAAATCAAGTTCAGTCAGCCCACAGACTTGAATATTTTATCAGTGCTCCAGCCATAAATATATTGGCCGCTCTGGATAAAATTAATCTCATTTGTCCCTTTCAGTTTTATGCAAGCTGCATCCTGCTTTGTCACGTTTGGCTTCTGGTAAAGCACTACTGGCACACTGTTCCACCTCAAAATGCTGCCTGTGGTTCAAGCTTTTTTCCCTAAGGAGTGACATAAAATCTCCATGAGGTGAAATATGGACTCCTGCAGATTTAAGCAGAAGCTAGTGTTTCTGGTGACACTTCTGATTTTTAAATGATGGAGTTGGACATGAAGGAAGACCTTGTGTTCTGACTCACTGCCACTGGCACATGGTACTGATGCTCTCAAGGCTGTACATATGGTTTCTTGCCCTGCCTCTAGAACACCCCTCCCCTCCCCTCCTGCATTTTTCCCTTCTCCTCCTTATACTCAAAAAAACCCTAAACCCCCCAAACCAACATCCAAATCCAACTTGCCCTTATATCCATAAAGAAAAGTAGTAGCAGGTATCAGTTCCTGAAGTCTCTGTCTAAAATGTGAGAATTAGGGTGAATGCTATATTATCGCTCAGTAGCATTTAATTCTGCAGTTTTTTAGGCTTCAAGCTTCAAGCAGTTCTCTGCAAAAAGGCACACATGTATAAGGATTCCAATGATCTTGCTCCGGACAACAGTGCTTGCTGTTATTCTTTCTCCTCACTGGTAGCAGGAAATTCCCCCAGAGCAAAAATGTTTATTTGAGCTGAATTTGTGCCCTATTCCAGTTCTTCTCCTAATGGCTAATGCTATGGCTATAGGCACTATGATTTTGCACAGCTGAGATGATACCTTCTAGGTGGATGCCAAATCTTGTCTTTATACAAAGCTTCATTGCTGGTGTCAGAAAATAACAACATAGCCATTGCTTCAGCCACTGTATGCACTCAAAGTGCAATTTTCCTTTGATGGTCTGTGAGTTGGAACATGAACCAACATGGGGTACTCTGCATGCTCTAGTCAGTCACCTACTATGTGAAATACTGCCAGCTAATGACAACTGCTTGCAGAGCCTTGCTTAGAGATTCTCTACAAATAAAAAAGATGGATGTTGTCATTTACAGCTTCTTTTGCTTATCCAAGAGGTGCTCTAATAGAATATAGAAATATTCTCATGTTTTTCTGGGAAGCCTTGTTACTCTTCTGTAAAGAAAATCTCTTCCTTGCTCACTGACAAACTGGCTCACCACTTCCTTTTCCATTGCTGTCCACATTTGGATGGCAAACTAGTGATTCAACTGTTTCAGCTGGCTTAGATACTTGTATAGTGAGTTTTATGGTTTGAACTCTGTTGACCAAGGAAAAATGGTGATGTTTGCAAAGTCAAATATTCTGTTCAGCTTGTGAAAATTTAATTTGGCTTCCACAATTTTTCAAAATACAGTGATGTGTTTTTCCCCAGAATTCCATCACACTCATTATTTGTAGAAAATGAACTTGATCTGAAGCCAAATTATAATGGTGCGATGAAGGAGGTTGTTACTTAGAAGAAATCTATGTAATTTGCAGTAGAGGCTGCTGAGAACAAGGAAGGCAATTATAAGAAAAGGAAGAACAGTTTCATATTGGTCTTCTCTAGAAAATTGTCTCCCTTCACAGGAATGCCAAGAACACACATAAATCAAGGTGTATGTATTCCTCAAGTATAATGATGATGGGTAAGGAAGAAAAGTCCATGAAAAAAAAAAAAGGTCTTCTGAGCAGAGTTTGGCCAGTATGTAACAAAGTGCAATAAAATTTGAGCAAGGAGGAGAACAATATGGAATAGCTGCTTCTTATGAACAGCCTGCATTCTCTACATCCAATGTGTCATAGGGTGCACTGAGAAACACAGCAGGCAATTAAGACAGACCACGTCATTATATGTATGCACATAGGAATGAAATTACAATTCCACTTCTTCTGCAGTTCCAGAATTTCTTAATGTCTGAATACAATTTTGCAAATGTAAGCGTCTTATTTCAACAATCTCTGTGTGCGATACATGTATCTGATTTACTGTTTCATCTTACTGAGATTTAAAGAGCTACTTAGTAACGTGCTTTGAATCCTGGTAGTTCAAGTTTTCCTTTTTTCTGTGAAACAGGATGAGCTGAAGCATAACACTGACAGTGTTAGGTGTTATGGAACATTTAACACTAAAATGGAAAATAATAAGAAATGATAATTTTTGGAGATCTTGCAATCATTACATGCATTAGATACACAAATTTACAGGAAAGTTTAAGAGTTAAAATAACTGTTAGAATAAATGACTCTGTAAGTAAGCATTTAAACAAATGAAATATTCTGAAGTACTTTCAAATGAAGGACCAGTGGGAATGCTAGTGAAGCCACTGTTTGAGACACCTGGATGGAAATTTCTTTATGAATTGCTGAATAACATTTCAGCTGGATCTTTGAGAGGGGGTTACATGACACTTTTTCGGTCTGGATCAATTAACCTGGTGCTTTATAAAATGATAAGAATAGGATTCTCAGCTGATGTCAATATTTCATCACACCTATAAATTAATACTTGTATAATTTTTAATGTGGCAATTTTAATTATTAAAAAATTAGAAAACCAGATGGAATTACAAACCAGCAACAGATTACTTAATTAACTTTTGCCTACTGGGATAAATAGAACATACCACAGAATATATCAAAGCAGACACCAATGAGACACTATACATCCATTAGTATGCAGGAAGTTTTCTCTTCAGATATCAGTTCTTATCAGACATAAGCATATGCCTATCAGTCTTATTAAATAAATCCAGCAACTCATCATGTTATAATCCATAGCATATAACACCATGGCAAAAATCAAAAGTAGTACACTATGATGCTCCCCATAGACCAGTGAAATCTGCCACCAAATTATAAGATGTGGATAAAGAATGAAAAAAAGAATTGCTATTATTTTATGGAGGAGTATGAAATTTAAATTAGTTTGAAAATACTAATAAACATCCTTCAGCTGTGAAAGAGGGCCTTAAAACAAAAGTAATCAAAATACCGGATTTTAAAATTGTTGTTGTGTTTGTCTAATTATGTTACAAACATTTTGTCAGCTCCATTGCATGACATGTATTACATACCTGGGTGAAGACATGAAATACATGAGTGAATCAGCCAAAGTGCAGACCTGTAAACCCACAATAATATAAATCTTCTTTACTTATATGAAATATCCCTTGAACTTATTGCAGTACTGGGTAGATTTTTGTAAATTTCTTAGTATAATTTGCCAAGATGTGCTCTGAAATAAAAATTATTTCAAACAGGATTCCAGCATGCTTCAAATGGAAGCTCTAAAATGGCTTCATTTGGCCAATGAACCCTAGCTGATGACTTCCAAGATTCCTAGAAAAACTAATGATAAGTATTGCACACCAAATACTTGTCTAAATGATGTGCACTGATACCTTTTTATTTAATAAAAATGAGTGTCACCAGATATATATGTGCATACATTTCGTTATTGCTATCGGAATTAACAGCCTGCAACTTAATCCCAGCCTATTAGAAACAGGGCTCAGCAGACCCACACAAGTTTAAATGAATCCTTGCCACAGGCTTTTCACCAGGCTTCAAGACCATGTGTTTGTTAGTACCTTCAGATTAATACCAGTTAGGTTTTGAACAGTTTCAATCTCACGCTAGATGACTTAAAACAGATGAAAATAAGAGTGTGTTACACAAAATAAAAGAATACAGAAAATACAGTATTGTATTATTTACTGAACAAAATAACAAGTAAAAATCATGTTTGTTTGGCTTTTTTTAAACAGCATTAAGTAATCAAATTTAGACCATACAAGCATCAACAAGAAATGTAAATAACTGTGCTATTAAGGTGGTATCTACAACTTTTTTTAACTGCTTGAGATCCGAAACTGCAAATGCTGTATACCTCAATTTAAAATGATTCAAGTGCCTTGTACAGTATGTAAAAAATCTGATAGTCAACGACTACAATGAAATGTACATACAATACCTGAATTTAATATTTTAACAGCTCAGGCCCAGATGATCAAAGTTTTTAGGTTCCCACTCCTCATGGAAGATCTGGGTCTCAGTGTATATTAACCCCTTCCATGAAAGGAGTAACTGTTTCTGATGGTGTGAATTTATAGTCTTGTCTTTCCCTATAGAGGGAGGGAAAGGGTCAATATTAAAGAAAGAGTGATTCCAACAGGCAGAAAGGTTATGGCACTGCAACTACATGAACCACCTTCCTTATGCAACATAAAAATATTCTAATATTAAGGATTATTTTACAACTCAGTGGAAATATGCAGTAATGCAATCCATTTCCTTTGTCTGGATGACAAAAATGCAGTCTTAACAGTCACAAGAGCCTGCCTTGTGTTAGCTATAAAAAAAAATATATTTTTTATATATATTTATGCAACTACTATGTGCATTAAACAAAATCACTGTATGAATCAGCAGGGTTCAATAACACTTGTATCTGAAT
>VYZW01061459.1:117511-127737 GCA_013401315.1 Balaeniceps rex | reverse complement strand
AGGCGGGGGCCGCGGCGGGCACGGCGGCTGCCGCCCCGCTCGGGTGCGTGTGGAGCCCCGGCAGCCCTGGGCCGACGGCGGGAAGGCGTCGGAAAAGCCTCCCCGCGGCCGCCGGGCGGGCGTCTTTCCCGTTTGTTCAAACACCCTGTGCAGGAAGCGCCGGTGGCTCGCCGTGCCGTAGCCTGCCTGCCTTTCTGCCCCGCTCCCGCGCCCCGGAGGGCCGGTCCCCTCGGTGGGCGGCCTGGGCCGGCGGGCTGGCGCTGAGCGGCTGCCTCGGCAGCGCCTGCGGCTCCCAGTGCCGTCGGCGAGGCGAGGGACGTCGCCTGGCAGACATCCTGCGTGAATACAGCACTCTTGTTCAAACCCGGCTGTGACTTCCACACCGGACACCAGTGCACGACGGGTTTGTGTCCTTCCTTACCCGGAGGACTTGCCCTCCAGGTACATCCTGAGGGCAGACGTGGCACGCCTGCTGTGCTGTAGCCTGCAGCAGACCCCGGTCTTCCCTGCTACTTGGGCGTGGAGCCGAAGAAGCCACAAGCTGCATTTACATTAAGATGCCTCAGTTAAACTTGGCTTTTGGATTAAACTCTTCTAGGATTAAATTAAAATTTACTTTGTGTAATTAAAAAAAACTAGAAATATAACCTACTTTAAGAAGTTGGGGGAAAAATATATTTGCAAATCCAGCTGACCTGTCAGGTCTGAAGGGAAAGGGCAGCCGCAAGAACAGGCTTGTGAGAGTTTCTCCATTACAGTGTCACGGCGTGGGTATGTTCTCACAGAAGAGTAACGTCATGGCAGCTGTTTAGGCATTTGCGGTCTGCTTTGCTGTTCCTAGCCTCGCCATCTCATGTGCAAAAAGACATTTGGTTTCTACAAAATTTCATGTGTGTGCTCAACTTGCATGTTTTGCTCGTGTTTGTCAGCAAGCCTTCCAAGCGTGAGTGAAAACATGTCAGCTGCAGGATTCCTGCTGTTTTTAGTGCTAGTGAAGCTAGTGAAGTTTTTTCCTGTGCGTATCTGCTGTGTGCTGTAACGCTCCCGGTCAGTGCCTCTTCCTGCTGCTGCCTCCCAGCAGCACGCCCACAAGGTGCGCTGAGCTCCTGCAGCATCCCGGGTGCTGCCATATCCCCAGCATGGCCTGGGCCCACGGCCGTGTGGATGGAGCGGGATGTCTGCTCCCCGGTTTGTTGGCTTTGCCTTTCAGCATGGAGAAGGTGCGGACTCTGCCCTGCTTTTCCTTGGGGGACAGATGTGAATCTGTGTTGCTCTTTTCTTATCAGCTGCTGACAGAACTGGTGGGGCTGTCCTGTACTCGACCTCATCCCCCTCTGACAAATTGGGCAGGAATTTCAGCGTTAGCGAGGGGAGCAATGACAGGCTGTGCCAATGTTTTGATGCAATAGGATGTGAACTGAAGGCTAAAGTGACTGAGAAGTGTAGTGACTGAGAGAAACTACTGTCTCTGACATGGATTCTAGTCTTCCATGTGGAGGCAAACAACTTTGCACAGCCTATGGTGAAATCACGAAGGCTGTTGGTGTTTGGGGGTATGCTGGGGCAATCCCATCTGTGGGGAGGCTAGGGAAAAAAAAAAAAAAAGATGCGAGCAGAAGTGAATTTTATTTCAAGCGCGAGTCAGCATTGTCCAGCTGCAATACTTACAGTTGTATCGAACCTATGGAACCTATCTTTAGTAAACAAGGGGACTAGACACTTGTTTGCCTCTGCAGTTAGCCTGTTGGAGGACAAAGCCACGTATTTAATTCGGAAGCAGAGAACTCCAGGGTGCATGATGCCATAAGCTGCTTTCATCTACTCCGAGTACAATATCTTATACTTTGAATGGAAAACTAAGTGTTCAGTGTGTTAAATTTTCACCTGTTAATTGTATGATGCTTTAAAAAAAGGAAACATAGTAAATGCCAAAATCTTTCTTGTGCTTTATCTCCTCAGGACGAGTTTTTAGATGTGATCTACTGGTTCCGGCAGATCATTGCAGTTATTTTGGGAATCATCTGGGGAGTAGTTCCACTGAAGGGATTCGTGGGAATAGCAGTGTAAGGTTTATTTCCTTTTCTGTCTCATGTACTTTCCCACATTTGGTCTTTACTTGGTGTCTGGTTTAAAGTTGTGCTATAAACAATGGGCTGGCCAAACGCAGTCTCTGCCTGCCATGTGTCTTAAAGCCAGCGTTGCATTCCAGACTGTTACTTATCATGAAATTCATACAATCATAACATGCCTTCATCAGCCTCTTTCTCTCTCCTCAGCTTGATTAATGCTTTTTTAAATTATTATTTATTTTATTATTATTAAAGGGGGCAGGGGTAGAAGAAGGGAATGAGAGGTCAGTTGACTCGTGAAGTGGCCCGTTCCTGCATGCGTGGATAGGGGCTATGAGTGTGGTGCCTAGTGTGGACACCTAAGATGTAAGGCCCACAGAGGGGAAGGTGTGGTAGTCCTTCTCTTTGAGCAGGAGCCCTCCTCAGAGAGGAGGTTCTGTTAGTAGGCAAGAGAGGCAGCTTCTCTTTGAAAAAGAAAAGGTTTCTTCAAAACACCAAAGACTGTAGGTAACAAGCAGGCAAAGTGGTGCCATCGGCAGTGCCCCCACAATGCTCACAGCTTGCTGAGGTTGTTCTTGATCCCCGCTGAGATGTGGGATTCAGGTCACCTCCCAGCAGGTGTCCAAAGGCTGCAGTGAGCACTCTGAGTTATGAAACGAAAATTCGTTTGGCCCTTGCATGTGCCTGAAAGCCTCTGGAGGGACTCGAGAGATGGGAAACACAGCCCCGCTCTCTGAACACCGGGTGTGGGAAGATGCTGAGCCTGCTCTGGGGAGCCTCCATTTGCAAATGCCTCTGCCTTGTCGGGGTCTCCTAGTCAAGCTCACAACCTCACAGCTTTTCTTAGGCAAAATTGACTTGTCATGTTTTCCCTCTTCCTGAGTGTGCTGGCTGTGGCGAGTAAGTGGAGGGACTGGCAGCAAGTGTCTCTAAAGGAGGGGGGGAGGGGGAGTTTGAAATTTAGGGAAAAGGGGCTGTAAAGCAGTGATGCTCTAATAGGAACTCGATAGCTACATGCAAACAGTTAAATCTAAAGTGCTCCCAGTAACAGATGTGGAGTAGCTGAGAAGCATTGTTCTTAATTAGTCATCCATTAATTCAGAAGGCACCTTCAGGCACCTAAGCCAATTCCTGTGCTAAATGTTAATCAGAAATAAAAGCGATTTGGTGTACAGCGGAAAAACTAAAAGCTTCTAGAACTGCGTGCGTGGTTTCTCTGTGGTATGCAGCCGCACAGCTGCTCACCGCTTGCTGCCAGTCACTGAACTTGTGTGTATGTCTTCCCGTATTGCCCTTCCTACGCAGCCTTCTTTCCAGGAAATGTACCTGTCACTTCCCAGGTTGCCCCAGCCCTAAGTTGGGGTGGTGTAAAGCCAAACGTGTGTAAGGACAAACAGGAGGTCATGCATTTTCTCTCCGTTGCAGTGTAACTGTTGGCACAGACTAGAGAGCACTGAGTTGTCTCAAGTTGAACCCCAGTGCTATGGCTCTGAGGGCACTATCGGGTCTTCTCTGGCTCTCATCTCTAAGTCGCTGTGTTCGGTCATGGGACGCTAACAGGGGTCTAACACTGAGCATGGGTTCTTAACAGTCTTCCCTCTTAGCAGCCTCAAAATCAAGTAGCACACACAAGGAAATTGGATTCTGTGTGGGGGCAGGACTGCTGCTGATCTGCAGGATAGGAAAACTTGCAGGTTTTGCAGATCTGCTGATACTTCCAGCTTTTGAATTCTGTCTGTTGAGCCTCACTACGAGTAGGTTGTGCCTTGTGAGGTGAACTTCATCCAAACCTAGCATGCTATGGTGACCTGGAGGTGCTCTTTTAAGGAAGCGACTGAGCTGCCTGGGAAGCATTACAGGAACAGTGTTCCTCTTTGCTTCCGCTCTGCTGCGGATGAAAGACGTTTCACTGCTACCTTGCTGTACGGCATGTTGGATGCCTGCACCCTGTATCACTGAAATGACACTTCCTAATCTCTGTCTTCCAGATTCTGCCTGATCAATGCTGGTGTTCTGTACCTCTACTTCAGTAGCTTCCAGCAGATAGATGAGGAGGAGTATGGCGGGACGTGGGAGCTAACAAAGGAAGGATTCATGACATCCTTTGCACTGTTTCTGGTAATGCCTCTTGCTTTCTTTAAGCTGATTAGTGAATTGTGTTGGTACGCTTTCTGAAGGAAAAGACCTGGAAGAAAAGCAGGTGAGGTGGTGCGTTGATAGGAGAGAGATGTGTTAACATCATCCAATAAGTGGAGTTGATTGGGAAAGAAAATCCCAAAATCTGATGGCTACCAGCTGTGAAATACAGTATTAATGCCTGGGATTTCTCTGTAGGAAAGGATGTAGGAACAGGCAGCTATACTTCTGCCTCTACCACTTAAATTTTATGTCTTCCCATCCTCTGTCCCAGATATCCTGGCGGAGTTTCATCTAGAGCTAGTTACACCCAAACTGGTGGTTTGGGTGACTTTGTTTTTCCCTTACTCCCCTCCCCCAAGTCTCTGAATATGCTCAGCACTTGACTTGGTGGTGTTTCTAAATCACTGGAGGGACTGTGGTGGGATTTTAATGTGGAGAGGCTAGTCACCCCAGAAGGCAAGCAAGTTGACTGCCACTGTTTGTGGTGTGTGGTGATCCTAACATCTCTCCCAGACTATCTCAAAGCCGGAATTCAGTCCCCAGTCCTCTGATGAGAGCAAGGCGTGAAGCTTGTTTTCTGTGTCTGAACCCTCTCCAGAGGCATCAAAATAACCTTCACTTCCTTTCCTCTCCACAGGTTGTTTGGATAATCTTCTATACTGCCATCCACTATGATTGACACAGTCTGCAGCTTTTGCCTGTTAAATCAGTCATCAGTAAATTGAGAAGGTTTTAAAAAATCCTAGTCTTTAGTGGACTAGTGGGAAGGTGGGGGAAGTCAAATCAACTCCCTTCTGTACCAGTGGTCTGATTAGCCTGGAAGAGCCCCAACTCTTCTGCTGGAGAAGTCCGTCTCCGTTTTATATACCCGTTAATTGTTGGAACTATTAAAAAGCCATTGGAATTTTTGGAAGTGGTTCAAGACTGTTCAAATTTGGAACTTTCTGTGACTCTAGCCAGTAACTCTATCAAACTCCTGTGTGCTGAAGGTTGAATCTGTTAATTTAATGTATGTATGCCCTTCTGTTTGAAACCTGTCATTAAATCCTGACTTGTCTTCCATTGCTGTCCTTTAGACAACCAGTTTTTAAAAAGCAGTTGTAGGGTGCGTGGGAGGAAGGCACTGCAGCATCCCTATGAGTTGAGTGGCTGTCCTTAGCATGTTTTTATAGTAATCAGATCTGATTCGATTAAACAGACTGTATTGTTACCATTTCTAATATTTTTTTTGTTTTACTTGCAAATCAGTTGTTGACCAGAATTTTTAAATGGTCTTTGCTGAAGACAAATTTTTAAGCGATTTTGCTAGAAAGAATTGTGATTCATTTGGTTAACGAAGGTGTATTCAGGAGGCTTAGAAACTCTGCTGCATTCTGCTAGCCTGACTACTAAGTTGCCATCGCATACCTCAGAGCTTAGTAGTCTTGAAGGACAGTTATTCTGGAGATCCCTTTTAAATGTTAAGCATTTAAATTCTTTTTTTTTTTTTAAAGCTCTTGAATTCACCTGCTTCTTGTTAATAAACGCAGGAGACTAAGACACAATTGAGGCAGCTATTATCTTAAATGCAGAATTACTAACTTGCAAATCAGGCAAAGTACACAGCCTCTGGTTTGTGAGGTGCGTTTTACGAGTCGATCACTTCATAGCTCAGTTCCTCCCTAGTCATGCCCTTTTTGCGCATCAGTGGAGGAGTCTCTGCTTTAAGATATTTTTCTGAAAGACACGTCCTTAAGCAGTTCTTGGGAAACACGCACAGTCCTTGTTATTGTCAGAGGACCTTGTAGTCTTGTTGCCATGTGGTCCTTGCTTTTCTAAACAACAGCTCAGGCACCCAAAAAGAGTCCTGACCTAAAGCTGCCTTATAGTGAGGAATTGATAGTTTTAGTGTGCTCTTGCTGAAAGTCTGCATTGCTTCCTCGCTGATGGAAGTCCAACAGCCTGGTTCTCACATGTGCGTATGCAAAGCCAGGGATCTAAATCTCTAAGTGCTGAGCTAGGGCTCCAGAATCGCCCACCAGTGCAGGCCTCCATTCTTACCAGGGAAAATGCTGTCTGTTCTTGGTGGAAAAAACGCACCCAGCTATTTTAGGTCCTTGGGATGCCAAGGGAAGAGTGCAATAGCAGACAGCTTCTGCTACTTGTGAGTTGCCAATTTAAGTAAGTGATCTCAAATAAAAACTTCTATATTTTCTCCTCCCCATCCCCAAACTTGCTCAGTCTTTTAGTCTGATACTTTCTTTTCCTCTTCTTTCAGCTGAAAGCATTAATTTCCCACAAGAATTGCATAGCCTGCTAGTTCTAGGTCACCCTTTCCTACTGGCATCTGTTTGCATCTTAGCTGCTCACAGCCATCACTAAAATCATTGTATACTTGAAATGCTCTAATAAATGTCACCTGGATAATCCACTGTGCAGCTTCTGTATCCTCTGGTCTTTGAAGTTTTGTAAAATGGTGGGAGTGTGGGATTCCTTTAAGAGTTTGATTTTTGGTAAATATCTAAGCCAGCAGCTCTTTGGGATTCTCAGGTCTCTTGTGCTGCAGGCTTGCGTCCTGCACGTTTAGAAGGGGCCAGAAGCATTTGTAGTGGAAGCAGTAGCTAATGCTTGGATCCGTGCTTTAACGGGTGATTAAGCAGGTTAAGCCAAGTGTTGCCCCTGTGTAAGCTGTTCTGCTCCTTCGGCAGCTGTCCCGGCCCCGTGACACACAGTCACGGCAGAGCCACTGCTGCGCTGCGGAGTGCCCAAGTCTGAGAGGACTTCAAGCACTGCTGTAAAATGTGCAGAGTGAGAAAGTGCAGAGCTGGAGAGGTGCTTACCTGCCCCTTTGCTTTATTCCTCGCTTGCCTGCAGTCCCACCAGCTGAGTTCCTTGGTCTTTGCAGTTCTCTACAGCCCTAGTGGCTGGAAGCTGAGGCAGAACCGGAGTTGAGGAGGATCCTCTGTTGAGGAGGATCGTGACCATGCAGAAGCGATATTGGTCTCTGGATCTCCTCACGGCTTCTGGTAAGTTAGTGATTGCAGGTGCTCAGTGGCAAGCTTTTAATCTCTTAAGGTTTCTGTTTTAAGGGGTGCCTCAATGGCTAGAAGCAGGTATCCCCAGTGCTGATCACCAAGAGAACTAAAGCAATGGCATCTGCCCCTGAAGAAATGAGGTTAAGAAGCTCAAGGGGATGTGGCAACCTACAAAATGGAGCTGAGCATCTTACCGTGATGAGCACTGTAAAAACAAGGGGATTTTGCAGCGACTTGAGAGATTGACACAGGGATGGTCTAGCAGAGAGCATGCAGATGAATGCTAGGAGGACTGAAGAGCAGCAGCTGACAGGAGTGTGGACTGCGGTGGGGGGAACAGGGGCTTGGGCATCACCTCTCTCCTCAGCAGTTTTGGTGCTGGCACAGTGAGCATGCTTGCTCTGCACTCTCCTCTCCTTGAAGGGCAGGGGACTAAACCCACAGCTGGAGGGTGTCTGTGCTACCATGGAGCAGCGACTCCAGGAGAAACAGGTCTTTCCTGCACTGGAGAGCTGAGCTGCGGGAGCCACAGTTGTCTGGATACAGTTCCACCAGGAGGCTGCATCCTTATGGGGTCTACATGATGGTGTGGAGAAGAGAGTGTACTACCTGCAGGCTCTGTGAGGCTCACTACCAGCTGCAGACCTGGAGGAACATCACTTTGGCTTTCAGCAAAAAGCAGCGAGTCCCTGGCAGGAAGGGGAGTGAGAGCCTAACCTCGTCATGAGGAAGAGGAGCAAGTGTGTTCTGGTGTGGAAGCGGCAGAGAAATTTCTTGTGGTCTTTCTTGGGCTTCAAGCATAATATCTGTTAAAACTTCAATGCAAGTTATTTTTGGTGTTAAAGGGAAAAAATGGAGTGGGAGCAAAGATGTGCTAACAGGCGTTGAGCGGTGGCTGGGCGTCTTGTGTCTTGGCAACATCAGCTGTCAGACCCCAGCTAAAGCAGCTGCTGCCCGCCGCAGGGTAGCTCTGCAGCGGCAATGGCTGAGCGTGCAGCATGATGTAAATTTGTTACCTGCGGTTTTGGTCCAGCAAGGGAATGTTGCTGATGTTACTTGTCTTTAACAGTGCTTGGGATGTCCCTAAAGCGAATGGTGCCTGTTGGAGCTGGGAGCACACTGCTGAGGAGCCTCTGTCCCCTCCATGGAGGTGTCATCACCTCTGCACTTCCCTAGCTCAATTTCCAAGCTTGCAGAGGCTGTGCTCACAGTTGCTGGGATTCAGCTGCCTGCAGGTGACAGAGCTGATCGGTTTTGGGTTGTCAGGAACACAAGAGTAGTAGAGGCTGGGTTGGTCTGGGGCAAGCAGAGTGTCGAAAACCCAAGAATCGAAGTAGAGCTTTGTCTTCAAGCACTGTTAAGTCATGCGTGTATCTGACAACTGGGGATAGTGTTTGCTGAGACCTCCTGGGACAGCAGTGTCCCTGCCCACGCTTCTAGGGTGTTTCATTTCAAGGATGTCTGTTACCACTCCTCCAGGCAAATGGGCAGAGGAGCACGCAGTACGCACAAAGCTCCTGGCCGTGGAGGAGCTGCTTTGGTGGGGAAGAGACCACCTCCAGCTGCTGGGGATGGGAAGGCTGGAGAGGTGTCTGAAAATGGAGCAGGCTGAGACCGGCTTGCAAAAGCTGAACTATCCTCCCATGAGTATTTAGTTAATAACTAATTATGCCCTCAGGCTGCTGGAGGGCACTAGCGAAACCTTGCCACTGCCACAGCAAAGGAGGGCTTACATCTCCCTGTGTTAAGGAGCACTGAGTGAGCTAGTGGAGCTGCTCACGCAGGGAGAGGCGGGCGGCATTAGCTGGCTCGTTGGAGGATGAGAAAGTAGGACACGTACCTCTCGGGTGACTTCCCCAGAGCCAAACAGCCCAGCACTCAACACACTCTGTCTCCCGAAACAACAGATGTCCAGGATAGATCAGGGCAGGGGATGGATTTTTCAGATCTGGCAGCTGAACAGCCAAGCGCGTGTGCCAAGCTGAGAGGGAGAGGCTGGTGGTGTTGCAGGGGGAAGTAATTTACACAAACCTGAAGCATTTTGTTCAGCCCAGAATGAAACCACCTCTTCCATCTTCCACTTATTTTACTAGTGGTTTTTAGGTCAACCTCTGAAAGAAGTGTAGGGGTAAAAAATGAAATGTTTCAACCAGTTTGATTTCAGAAATCTCCATGCAAACCAGGCCTCCCCTGCTGTATATCAAAACTCTTTGCCAAATGGGAGCTGTTGGTCACCATAGCTCAGGTTTGCCCCAGGCATGGCTGGTTCTGTGGCCCAAGTTCTGGCTCTGCCTGCACCCACCTGGCTCCGTGCTGGCCGGGTGCGCTGCCCAACAGCCTCAGCCCATCCTGACACACGTGCCGGTGCCGCTGGAGCCAGCAGCAGTGAGAGCTGCTGGTGCCAGGGCTGAGCCTGGCCAGCTTCACCTGCCAACATCGACCGAAACCTGTTGTGCTGTGGGGAGGACCACGATCTTCAGCTCTCATCTCCAGATGGCAATGCACGAGAGGTCCACGCTGGAAGGCCAAGCTGGCTGTGAGAGAGAACACCCCAGGCTGCTCTGTGGCAATGTCACGGTGTCTCTTGCTGATGGTGCCCCACTGGGTGCTGGGTCCCCCTTGCTGCCATGGGAATGGGTGAAATGGCAGCGCGTGAGCCTCCCTGCTAGAGGCTGGCTTGAATAAGCGACGACACAAAGTACGTGCACGTCCCTTGGAACACTCTTCCAGCCTTCTGGAGACAGGACTAAGGAATCCCCGAGCCAGCTACCCGGGAGGCTTGGCCCAGGACAGCAGACGCCCCCGCTCCGAGGGGGGCCAGGGCTGACCCCCGTCCCCGCCACCGGCTCTGCCCCAGCGGCTGGGGCAGGGGGCGAGTGGCAGCTTCGCCGGGCCCGGCCCGGCCCTTCCCCGAGCCGCGCTGCGCTGACCCCCCCGGCCCCGGTACACGGCTGCCCGCCTCCGGCGCTCGGGCTGCGGGGAAGCGCCCGCAGCTGGGCCAGGG
>VYZW01061459.1:91117-117307 GCA_013401315.1 Balaeniceps rex | reverse complement strand
GCCCCCGCGCCGCCCGCGGCCTCCAGCAGGCCGGGCCCGGGGGGCCCCTCAAACCGCGGCCCCCGCTCGCCTCCAAACCGCCCGCCCCGGCGCTGCCCGCCCTCGGCCGGGCCCAGGGGCTCCCTCGGGGCTCCCTCGCCGGGCTCCCACCTCCTCGTGTTCCCCGGCCCCTCGCTTACCTGGCGGGGACGTGCCAGGAGCAGCGGGCACGGAGGGAAGCCAGAGCTGCCAGGGGTTTGGCACGGAGCTAGCGATCCCTCCCGCCAGGCGTGCGGCTGTAATAAAGTCAGGCGGTCCTTCGATCCTGGAGAAAACCCTTTGCCTGTTGTTAATTAATTGCTTCCTTCTCAATAGTTCAGAGAAACGTTTTTTCTCCCCCGCGTCACGTTCCTCCAAGCAACGTGTCCCTTCACCCCCGGGGCTGCTTTGTAGCCTGCGGGCAGGTCTCTGCCCATTGACCCCAAAACCCCAAGGCTCGTGTTTGAGCAGCCCCTTGTCCTCCGCCCTGTCCTGCTGTGACCCCGGGTGAAGTTCCCATTGCCCGTTCTCGTCCCATGCCGTCCTGCGCTGTCGGGGCGAAGCTGCCGCGTGCAGGTTTGCAGGAACAGCTCTTCCAAAAGCAGGAGGCCTCCTGTCTCATACGCGGAGCACGAGCAGAGTTTGGTGCGGTTTTGGCTGTGCTGGTGCCTTGCCGGGCATGGGGTCTCGGTCTCCCCAGGTGTCCGCGCGTGGGGTGGCTGGAGGAGCTGCTGCTCTCCTGCCACGTGGGAACTCGCGCTCATCTTGACACTTGCGTGCGTGTTGCAAAGCTGGCTGTGCTTCTCCATGCCACGTTATCTGCCGGACCGACAGGGAGGGAACCCGGACCTTTGGTTTCTACCACCCAGAAGATCTCGTTAAAAGGAGGAAGCCCCCGTTGTGCTGTCGGTGCTGGGGACAGACCCCCCAAAGGACTGAACGGTCCCATTGCAGCGCCTGCTGCCCCTTGAGGGGCTCCAGTCTCTGCTGTCCCTTCTGCAGCAGTTCCAGAGCTGAGGTGGCCCTGGTTCCCCCAAGCACTGGTTCCCCCATGAAGCCACGTCTCCTTCATGGCCCCTGCGGAAGCCAAGTAGGGTTTGGTGGTTCTCTTTCAAGCGTGGACATTGGTGGTGGGAGAGGCACCTTTGCGTTGGCCTTGCAGGCTGCTCCTTGCCCTCTGTGCTCCCAACTGACCCCTTCCAGCCGCTCCTGTCCCCAAACCACAGCCCTGCTGTCCCCGTGCAGCACCAGTGGTAAGTGACTTGCCTGAGGCCATGCAGGATGTCTGTGGCCGAGAGCGAACGCGGGAGAGGCCACCCTGGAGGGCCATGGCCTGTCCTTTCCCAGGGTTGCTCCCTGGATGTTCACGTCCCCTCGTGCTGGGCTGGCCTGTCGCCAGCGCTACAGGAGCAGAGCAGAGGGACAGCGTCCTGGAGGGGTCGGGCAGAGGAGCCCAGCTCACTCCTCGGTTTCCCCAGCGGCAGGGCTGGTGCCCACTGGGGCCTGCCGGGGGCTGTATGTGACATCCCTGCCCAGTGGCGTCCCCTGCCAGGCCAGTCGTGGCCCCCACCCAGAGGCACCCCAGCCCATTGTCCCCCAGCCAGGCCTCCCACACTGCCCGCACGCTGCAGGCCCAGCTCACTCGGGCCAGACGTGCCGGTGAGGGGCTCTGTGCGTGCTCAGAGGCGCGGGCTGGGAAAGCTGAGCCTTTCACAGTCACGCTCCTAAATCACCATGGCATGAATGGGATTAAGTTCACCCTGAGGGGATTCCCTGGCTGCAGGGGGTTTACTCCTGGTTGCAGCATCACTGAAATGGAAACTAACTCCCCGCCTGACCCCAAGAGAGCTGCACCCAGGAGGTCTTTTTAATGTCATGGCAAGGACAGGGCTGGCAGTCCCCAGGGAGATGCTGCCTGCCAGAGCAGACGGAGAGGCACGGCAGGGTGATGGGGGATGCGGGGTTTCCTGCTCGCTCCCTTCTCCCTTACCCCAAACCTGGGAAATGTCCCCTGTACGGAGCTTCTCATCTTGTCTTTTCCACTCAGCGCTCCTCTTCTTCCCACCACGGATGTGCGGGGCACTGCAGCCCCCACTGGCTCTCTGCAGCCCCCCAAAAAATTCATCCAGGAGCCCTGGATGACGCCCTGAGCCGCTTGGTCCCATTCGGTGCCCTGCAGGGACGGGCATGTCCCCACAGCCGCACCAGCAGCTCCGTGTGCCCGGCAGCGCCTGTGCACAGGCAGGGCATGCTCGGCCGGCATCCTCCCCGCCGCAGAGGCAGCAAGTGATGCAAGCAGAGATTCAAGGCACCTTTCAGAGCAAAAGAGAGGCTTTTTCATCCTGCTGAGCATTGTCTGCCGTCTGGCAGATGTCCAGCAAAGCCCTGCCCCATTGCATTTGCCAGCTCGGAGCTGGGCGTTCGGCGAGCGGCTTGATTTCACAGTGGGCCTCGTCAGCTGGAGGAGGCAAGAAATGAAAGCAGAGCCTTTCCTGCCGTCAGAGCGGGTGGACACCCCGAGGCCCTCCGGTTTGCAGGTTTGCTCCTCTCTGCCCTCACTTTGCCACCCTTCCGTCGAGGTGTTTCCTGTGCCCAGGCCACATGTTTTGCTTCGCCTCTGTTTTGCTCAGGTGCTTTAGCTCAAGCATAGCTCCAAATAAGGCTGCTGGATTTTTTTTTTTTTAATATCTTAATTTCCTCTTCTTCAGTCCTGCTGCATTTCAGAGACCTGTTTGCAAGTCAGTGCTGTGTTAAGAACCCCTCCAAAGGGAGCAGTAACTGTGGGCCCATCACTGAAGACTGATGAATGGACTGAAATGGAGCAAAACTCGGGTTTTTTTGCCCCTCTTAATCTCCAGGGAAGTCAGTCTGGAATAACTAGAGCTAAAGGAAGGGATCAGTAAAATGACCTAAAGCAGCATCTGAGCCAGAAAGTCTCTTGAGAGCTGGGATCGATAGGGAAGGTAATAGCCTTGCTGGAAGGGGCACGGTGTAATGTTAGCGCTGGGTAAACACTGCAATAAGAGCCCCGTGTTGCTCAATAACTCACACTTGTTTTCTCCCTGCTGCCCACAAAGACCCGGACTCCTTCCTGAAGTCTGCGCGTCTCCAGCGCCTGCCCTCGTCCTCATCAGAGATGGGAAGCCAGGACGTGTCCCCTCTCCAGGAGACCAGCAAGGACCCTTTTTCTGGAGACTGCAGCTGCCGGCAGGATGGGCTGACTGTCATCATCACCGCCTGCCTGACCTTCGCCACGGGGGTCACGGTGGCCCTGATCATGCAGATCTATTTTGGGGACCCTCAGGTAAGACGAAAAAGTGGCTTTGCAGTCAGGCTTTGGCTCCGAAAATAGGAGAAGCTCCCTAACTTTCCTCCTTGCCAGCAGTTTCGTGGGATAAGTGCTGGTGAGCCCTGGCTGGTGTCAGCGAGACCCTGGGTGCTGAGTCTCTCTCTGTGATTCCACCCCAAATTGTCTCGAAAGCTTTTTCCTGTGGCTGGGGGTTGTGCTCGGAGAGGCGAGCTGGGCTCTCGGCGCCTGCCCTGGGGCCGGGGCATGGGGGCTGTGCCTGGCAGGTTTGGGGGTGCTGCCGGGGGGAAATGGGCAGCCCCGCTGCTGCGTCTCCAGCTGTGGTTTGAGCCAGATGTGAGTGCTTTCAGAAAGCAATCCTTAGTTAAGCAGTAGGCATCTTTCGTACATCTCCGCTTGGAGAGAGTTTTACGGATCTGTATGCCCAGGCTCACCTCTGGAAGGATCCGTCCAGGACCCAGCAGGGGAATAGCTGAAAACAGAGCTGAGCCTCTTGCTGATCTGTCCCACAGACCAGTGCTAAATTACAGAGCAAAGGTAGCATGGCCATAGGGTCATGCCTTCCTGCAGAGCATCTTCTGCCAAGTACCGCAGCCTGAGAAGGGCCAAGAGGCAGCCAGCAGTCACCATCATCTTCTCCGTACTCCGCCCAGCAGGGCAGAGCTGCCTGCAAGTCCACGTGAAAGAGATTTGCTTTTTTTTAATTTATTGCTCTCTCACTGGCATGCAAAACGCAGCCGTTGGGAGTGGAGAGGCTTGGCCCCGCGGCTGGCTGGGTGCAGCGCCGGAGGGATGCTGTGCCACGCAGCCCCTTTCGTGGCACCGCTGGAAGGGCCAGTCCTGCCCGCCAGCCTGCTGTGGCCCTTCTGTCTTCACGCTTCCCAAGGCCGCTCTGGCTCATGCTGAGATGCTGCTGTTTGTACCACAGGATTAAAATGAACCTTTTAAAACTTGCTGTGACTGCATTAGCGCTGGCGCTGGCACCAGGGAAGGATGAGAACAAGCCGTGGTACTGGGGGATGCTGCATGCTTGGCAGCTGCATTCGCGTTTCCAGTGACCGCACTGCTGCAGCGCATCACAGCACGCCGTCGCCCATTGCTCTGGAGGATTAGTCCGACCCTGCTCCGGGGTTGTGGAGGACAGGGTGAGACGTGGCCCACCTAGTAGCATGTCTGCTGTTGAAAGCCAGCTGAGCTGATGGCCACGGCTACATGCAGAGCAGCCACAGCTGCCCTGGTGCAGGGATGTGCCACGGGATGTATTGCTCCCACCGGCATTTGGAGGCACCTGAAAATGCAGATCAGCCACAACCTTGGTGCTGGCCTCAGGATTTAGGTCCTGGAGAGCTGGGCGAAGATCTGGGCGGCCCCAGCACCCCTCCCCGGGCACAACCACTCTCCTCTCCCGGCAGATCTTCCACCGCGGCGCCGTGGTCACGGACGCTGCCCGCTGCACGGCACTGGGCATAGAGGTGCTCAACAAGCAGGGCTCCTCGGTAGACGCGGCCATCGCCTCGGCCCTCTGCGCGGGAATCGTCAACCCCCACACGTCGGGGATTGGCGGGTAAGTGTTGATCTCTCACCCCCGCGCTGTTGTCTGCGGTTGTCCTCAAGAAGGTGGTTTCCCCACCAGCTGAGACGTGCCTTCGTGGTAGCCCGAGTCCCAGCGCATGGTACCAGGTCTCTGACATCAGGCAATGGACGTGTCCCCATCTGCAGAGGGACGGGTACCCTTCCTGTGCACCAAGCTGACAGCGAGGGACAGAGACCCCTGGGGAGGGAAAAGCTGCGTCTGCCATAGTGCCTGCCAGGGAAGTCCAAGCCTCAGGCTCGAGAGGGTTGAAAAAGTGACCACAGGCTGCCGAGCCCCTCTGCGAGTGTGCCAGCAGCTTGTAGCACCCTGGGCTCAGTCCCGATGGTTTCAGAGATCAAGTGCTTCCCTCCGTAAGCTCTGCTCCTGCTGCAACGGGAGGCTGAGGTCCCAGCCCGGCTCCGGGCAGCAGTCGGGGGAGGCATGGCGGCGAGGGGTGGCCGCCACCCAGCCCTCATCCCCGGGTGGTATCCACGTGAGCCTGGTGCTCTCGGCTCTGCAGGAGGTCTCGGGAGCGTTGCATAAAGCACTGCCACCTGATAGCTTCCCCAGGCTGCGCCGTGGATTGCTGTTGTAAGCAAAAACCCTGTTTTGTTGCAAAACTGGTTGGATTAGAAAGAAAATCCCAGATAGTCCCAGGCTGGCAGTGGAACGGAGCCAGTGGCCTTCTGGCCAGGCTGGCAGGGACTGATCCAGCCTCTCTGCAGGCTCAGCACCGGGGCTGCCTGCATCCCGCACCGGCCCTGGCTCGGTTGTCCTGAACTGCTCTCTGGGGAAGGGCAGCAGCATTCCCCTGCACCGCTGGCCAGCCCTGGGTCACTGCGGAGGCCGGTGACCTGCTACGATGGCCCTGTCACACCAGGTCTGGCACCGGCCCCAGTGGCACCCGCGCTCTTCATTTTGGTTTTACGGCAGCGGCTGTTGCAGGGACAGCCGGAGCCGTGCCATGACCCCCGTCTCGCTGCAGGGGTGGAGTGATGCTGGTCCACGACATCCGGAAGAACGGGAGCTGGGTGATTGACTTCCGCGAGGTGGCTCCCCTGGGCATCCCACTGGAGGGGGACCTGCAGAAGGACACCAAGGTGAGGACCAGTGTCCCACGGCCGACCCCTCCGGGGCTGTAGCTGGTGATGTCTCCAGCTCTCCTCTCCCTGCAACTCCCGGCCGAGGGGGAGATGCCCGGGGAAGTGACAGGAGGCCTCTCCCACCATGGGAGATCCCGGGCCTTACAGACATGAGGAGTCCAGGGAAAATACTTCTTTGGCAGCCCCAAAACGCCTGGAGCCTGCAGGGCCTGGGCAGTAGAGAGGCATGTCCCTCCGGCAGTGGGGAGCCGGGAGAACGAGTCCCAGGAAGGAGCACAATCCCATGTCGTTCTGCTGAGTTATTTCTCCTGACCAAACGGGGTTGAGACCAGGGTTGAATTTGCCTCTTTCCTTCCAAAAACTTTTATTCCCTAATTTTGTGTGTCGCTACAGACCTCTTCCCCTCTCCTAAAGACCATGCAGACACTGCCCACATGAACATCTTGCATCTCCTTGACTTGCAGTTGGGGACCATGTCCCATGTCCTCATGGGAAGGAGACCACTCTTCCTTTTTGTCCTTCCTATTTTACAGCCAGGTCTGCTCGTGGGGGTGCCAGGCATGATACAGGGAATGCACCAGGCACACCAGTTACACGGGAGGTAAGACCCGAGGCTGGCGCAGGCGGGCTGTCCTCGTGCTGCACAGGCTGTGCCCTGGCCCCCGCGGGGGAGCTGGGAGCACTCGAGCCCTCGCTATCAGACCACGTTCTCAGCCACCAGTCAAAACCATTAGCTAAGGGGTATGTGGAGGCTTGTGTTGAAAAATATGTTCATTTTTTGGTACTTCATTTAACAAAAGAAAGAATTCGGCTTGGTCAGGTTTTCTGCAGAGTGAAATTTTGGCTAACTAGATGGACAATAAATGTCCTCTTAGAAACAGGCGCAGAACATTCTCACGCATGTCTGTGTATTTTCGTTCTCTCTTTAGCTGCACCCTAAGAAGTGTGGCTGCCCTTGATGCCCTGTTGGGACAGGGAGGGAGGGATCTGAATGACTTGCTCAGGGCCGGGGCCTGGCTTGCGATTTTGCTCCAGAGATGTCCCTTCCCTGTCCTTGCACTGACATTCCTCTCTGGTGCACATGGTGGAGCACCCGGGTGATCCTGCTAAAAAGAAACAACCCACTGAAAGCTCATTGCTCCTTGTGGCCACTGCTGGCCCCACAGCCTGGTCTTTCAGGAGCCCCCGACCGCAGAGCCGAGCCCTGTGCTTGCTGCCCACCACCCTGCCCTGCTGCACCCCTCCAAGGCACGTTTCTCCTTGTCCTTTCTCCTTTGGCAGACTCCCATGGTCCGAGCTGCTGCGCCTCGCGGCCGGTGTTGCCCAGGATGGGTTTAATGTCACACACGATTTGGGTGAGTACCTGATGGGGAGCCCAGGGTGGCTGCTTGGCACAGAGGAGCACACTGGCCGCTGTGCTCGGGTGCGAGGCAGCTGGGGATGTAGGTGGTTGTCCATGGGCAATGAAGGCTCTGTGGACCTGGAGATGGATGGTGTTGGGAGCTGAGCAACGCATGAGCCACGGTCTGCGAGGGGAGAGCGTGGTGGCAGCAAGACTGGAGCCCTTTCCCAGGGCTGGTCAGGGACAGGTCAGAGCAGCCCACGCTGGGCAGCCGCCCAGGGCCAGCCAGGGAAGGGCGCTGGGGTGTCGTTGGGTTTCCTTCCCAGCTCTAACGGACGCGTGATCCAGCCTCCTTCTAGTCTTGACATAGGGCAAGAGGCAGCAGCAAGTCTCCAACATCCCCACCAGGCGCAGAGTGACTCCAGGTCCCCTGCGTGTCCCTGCACCCTGGCTTTTCTCATGTCCTTCCCCTTCTCGCCCGCAGCCAAAGCCGTAAGTGAACTGAAGGACCTGAACTACTCTGACAAATTTCGGGAGATCTTCCTGCCGGACGGCCAGCCCTTGCTGCCTGGCATGTTCGTCAGGCGCCTGGACCTCGCGGCCGTCCTGGAGCTGGTGGGGACAGAAGGGGTGTCGGCTTTCTACAGCGGAAACTTGACCCGGGAGATGATCTCCGAGGTGAGCCATGTCTGTCCCTGTCTCTGCCCCAGAGCGCGCAGCACAGCCCGGGCTGGGGGTGCCACCTGCTTAAGGTGACAACCTGGAGATAAGCCATAGCCAAGTGTCAGCGCAATGATGGGGACAAATGCGTGGAGCCTCCTTGTTCTTTCCTGTCCCTGTCACTGCAGTGGTGTAAGTGACGCACAGGTCACTTCCACAGCCTACAGAAGTGAAACCTTCATTTCCACTATAACCAGGACAGGCTGTCTTCTCGAAGGAAAAAAACCCTCAATTTCAAGACCCCCTCTGGGCTGTGTTAGTATTGGTGACAGCCCCTTTTTCCCCATAACGAGAGGTGCCCCACTGTTGAGAAGCAAATTTTTGTTGTTAATGGGACTGTGAGGTATAGACTCCAGGAAGATGGTTTAAAAATAAAACCGTGAGCCTTGTGAGCAGAGGATCAGACAGGCTTGGTCCCACCTAGGGTTGCCCTAGTCTAACTCCTGTTGTTAGAGGCGCTCTGGAAAAAATAACAACAACAAACAAAGTAATTATTCGTGTAAAAAAACCCAACTTTTATGCCTGTGTAGCTGCAATCAAGGTGGTTGGTGGCACCGGTTTTCTCTACCACCGTGGTTCAAGTGATGCACCTTCAGCATGTCGTCAGTAATCTGCAATGGGTTCATTCAGCTCAAGCCTTAGACATTTGTGAGCTCTGTGTTTGGAAATCTTCTCCTATGGTTCACCTGGACCACAGCAGAGGTACAGGACAAGGAACAGGAAAAGTCCCAAGCTTGTGGTGCGTCTCCACAGCTAACCCTGCTTCATCACCCCATTCCCCTGACCTGAGGGCTGCCGCGGGGAAGCACAAACTCTCTATGGAGGAGCAAGGCCCAGGGTTGCAACACCAAAGACCCTGGCAAGCTCTGGGCTCAAGTGCGCAATTCCAGCTCTGGTTGCAGAGCAGAGCACAGTGCTGGCTTCCCACGGTGTTTGCTGTTCCAGCAAAGGGAGGGCTTCAATGTGGCGAAATCAGGTGAAGCTCCAAAACACCCTACCCTTTGTTTCCATCCCGTGGCGGGAAGGCACAGGTGCAAAAAAGCACTTTCTGGGGAATTTGAGATGGCATCTGCAGCGTGTGGCTGACCAGGGCTTCTCCCCTTTCTGTGCCATCAGGCTCCTCCTGCCCCACTCCCCGCTGCCTCACCCAGGCTGGCCTCTGGCCGAGCTCCAGAGAGCCAGCTCCTGGCACAGGCAGCTGCCTGCTCATCTCAGCCGTTGCGTCCAACCTGGCCTGTTCTCTGGGACTGCTTTGGGAAGGGGGCCAGGATCCCACGTAGGGGATATGTCGTCTTTTGCAGCTTTGGGGTGGCTTGACACACCGCCCCCCACAACGTTCCCTGCATTAGCTTCCCTGCTCCAGTGATTCGTCCATTTCTGCCAGAGAAGGAGTTTTCTTGCCAAGTTAGCTCGCTGGTTTAGAATCAGTGCGTGCACAGGTTATTTGTTCTTGCCCATTTTTGGATGGAAATCCAGAGGACTCATAGCAGCAACTCACCCCAGCAGAACCTCTCACCAGGTTGTGTGGCTTCTCCTGGGTGGAAGGAAAGAGTTGGCCCATGAGCACAGCAGCATCTGTACGCTGACTGAGAGTATTACCTACTTCAGGGGATTTTAAGATCAGCAGAGTGCAGTTATGGTGGTCCTACCTCATCTCCATCATGACTCAACCACAGAAGACCTGCAGTGGAGGGAATTACCCATCTTTACTGTGTTCATGAAAATTACTAAGCCCAGTAAATTGTACCTCTAGGAGAGCCTTACAGAAAGGGTACAGCAGACCCACTATCACCTGAAATAATTGAAAGTAGGGTGTGAATTGTGTGCTAAAGATTTCTAGTGATGGCGACCTGCTACACCCAGGTTCCTCTCTCCTGGATCCACATACAGCTTTTATCCTGGCAGTACTCAAATGCTTCATAACCTTTAACATACTCATGCTTGCCACCCAGGGGAGAGACGGCTGCGAGGCAGTGCCGGTCCCCATCCTCACGGGTAGGCTGAACATCTTCAGAGCACCCATGGGGTGGGTGAGATTTTGGAGGTGAGCTGCAGAGCCTTCCAGCAGTGGTGAATGGTGAGCCAGGCCACCAAGGCCATGAAAGCACAGATTTTCAGGGTATCCTGAGGAACCTGGCACTTGGCTCGGGGATCTCAATGGTATTTGTTTGACAGTGTTGTGTGTGTTCACCTGGGCCAGCACTAGGAACACAGAAAGCCTTGACCTAGCTTTCTCAGCGTGCACTGCTTTGCTCTCCTACGCAGGTTCACAGCTACGGAGGAGTCCTGGTAGAGGAAGACTTCAGCAATTACAGTGTCGCAGTGGAGAAGCCCGTCCACACCGTCTACCGAGGTAAACGCCTGACCATGCAACTCCAGTTAAAAGCTTGCTTCACCTGGCAAGAGGTGGCGACAGTGTTTAGCAAGAGCTGAAGTCAAAGCTGTGCTGAGGCATCTGCAGAAAAGCCCTCCAGGGAGTTGCCTGCTCTTGCCTACCTACACTGGTGCATCGCAGGCAGTTCAGGAGGTTTTCGGCACTCTGAAATGGGCCCGTTTTCTCCTTGATAGTGACCGATGGTATTTTGATAGTGTTCAAGCGTAAAGATGCAACATGATCACATACTGATGCAATGTCTAGATAGAAGCTGGACCATAGGCTGGTGCCTATGTCTGAAGACAGTTCCCGAAGTTGATCTACAAGGGAGAAAAACTTACTTTATGCAAAAACTTTCTAAAAATGTCATTCTTTTCTAGAAATCCCTGTATTTACTCTCCTTACAGCTGTAATGTTGCAAACCCATTTTAAGAACTCCGTTCTTCCATACTGCGGTCCAGAAACCAAGCAGCCAACCAACAAGATCTGAATTTCAGGTGTTAAAAAAAGCATCCCTATTTGGGCTTCCTTCATCTGTCATAAAGAAGCAGAAAGATACAACAGGAATGCTTTGGGAAATCCTTTCCAAATCATGTTGCTATCCATTATTTCCCCTCAAAGCTGGGAAGGTTTCCCTGTCCTCAAGGACACCAGCTATGGGAAAGTATTATAACTGGGCAGTATCTGACAAAAGCAGCTTCATTCCTCTCTTCTTCCCTTCACAGGTCATCTTGTTTTCAGTCCCCCACCTCCACATGCAGGTCCTGCACTGATCACAGCACTGAACATCCTTGAGGGCTTTAACATCACAAGTCAAGTATCCCGGGGGAATGTCTTGCACTGGATGGCAGAGGTAAGAGGAGGTTCAACATTTGGCTGAATTTCTTGTGCTGCTAGAGAATAATTTATTTATTCCTTGGTTGTACAAAAATGTTTGTAGGTAATTCCCAGAGGAGAATGAGCAAATAGACTGCCAAGGTGTAAATCTGAGCTGTGCTGCTGCCTCAGGTAGGTGCAGGTGGTGGAGCCTCCTGCTCAGCTGAGCTCTTTCTTGCGTAGGCAGGCCTTTTTCAGAAGAACAAACTGTGGCTTTTGCCCATTTCTTGTACGCGATTATCTCTTCAGAATGACTGCAGCAGCTGAGGGTGGTCCCATCTATTTCCTCCATCTATTGTGCTCCGGTGGCCCTGGCCATACCAGAGCTCTGCTAGGACACTGCAAGGAGAGTCAGCAATGTGGCGCTGCAAGCAAAAACCTATACGTGGTGCTGACAAGGAAAACTGACCCAACACTTTGTATTTTTTTTAAATCTTTACATTTTAGCCCACCTCATGATCTCAGTGGTCCAGATCATGATTTTTCCAGTATTTAGGGCTGTCAGCCCTACCAAAACATTGCAGCTTCCCAGGAGGTCAAGCAAGTGGTCCGTTTTCTGCTCTGTAAGCAAAGTTATGTTCCTTGATGCTTAACAGATCCACAGCTGAGTTTCACAAGTTGGAATTTTAAGCAAGGATGTAACCACATCCTTGTAGCAGGCAGGACAGTGGGTGCTTGGAAGTTAAGTGCCTCTCCACAAAAATGCAACAACTGGAGATGTTGCACGCTGCTAGGCCTGTGCAGGGGCAGAGAAGGTTGACTCACCTAAGTTATTTTTGAGCTCTCTTCAGGAAGCTTTGGATGAATCTACTTGCTCTGCGTTTGCAGCAGGCCAAGAGTTTCACCCATCGGTTATCATGTCCCAGCTGAGGAACAGCAACCTCCAGATAAAGGGCAGTCACTTCAGAAGATGTGTAACCCTGATTGCTTGGGATCACACGGCTGAACACATGGCTGAGATTCAGTGCTAGGTCAGCACCAGATAGTCCAGCCCTGGGACAGCCATGACCAAGATGTCCTTAACCTGTGCCTGTGGGGTGGACGTGGCCTGCTTGTTCCAGTGGAGCTCTTCCTCGGCCACCAAGCCTCTTGTACACCCTCCATATGGTGTGGTGGTCAGGAGGCTGTTTCATGGAAACGCCGCCTTCTCCAGAAGTTAATCATGTTCTACACTGTGCATCGGAAGGTAAACGATGACAGTTCAGGAGAAGTTGTCGATGCGTGGCACATATCAAAACAGAAGTCACATCTAGCGATCTGCCTGCAGGGTAATGGACTGTCTTGAATCTTGAATGAAAATGGCATGACCTGCAGGCTGGACATCTAGTGCATTTCTGCGAGGCACAAGCTGGCTTGATTTAAGAGCACATGTCTCCTTGTGGCTGTCCTCTGGCTGCGCACTGTAAAACCAGGGCCGGATAAACTGTGTCTTGTGAAATCGCATCTTCCCGTTTGTAATGGATGGGCTCAGGCAGGATTCTGCGTGTGTGAGAAACCAGATCCCTTCCTCTTTTTACCCCGTCATTCCCTTAAGTGTGCTGGGACTAACGCTTGCTGTTCAAACGCTTTGGATGACTTACAACCAGGAACGTGGGTAGCAGATGGCGAGCAGAACAGCTCGTTCCGGCTCGGCAGTGGTGCTGTGCCGGTGGGGCTGCCGTCCGGAGGCAACGGCGAGCCCAGGACCCACTGTCCCACTGGGATTCAGTGTGATCTCTGCTGTTGTGGTGACCGCTCAGGAATGGAAATAGAAAGTAGGTGGCATCCTGGTGACCCTGTCTTCCAGCTGGCAATGCAGCTGAACCACGGAGCTGGGCTGGGCCAGCTGGTCAGCTCCTGCCGGGCGTGCTTCACCTTCTGCAAATGCTGCTGGATACGCTCAGCTCCCACAGCACGCAGTGTGCCATGCCAAACTGACGCCCTTCGGTCCCATACCCACGTGTGGCAGCCCTTCGCGCTGAGGTATTCCCAGGACCAGGCTTTTAGACATTTTTCTTCATAGGCTTTAGCCAACATGCCAGGAGACCAGATGACTCTTCCTGTTTCGAGTATCAAAAGTTGTATTTCTAGGGCCACCTAAATGTTTTTTTCTTTCTCTTTCTTTCTTTCTTTCTTTCTGTGTTCAATTTAGACATTAAAAATAGCCCTGAGTCTAGCTAGCAACCTGGGAGACCCATCTGATGACGTGTCCGTCACTCACGCTGCAGAAGGCATGGTGAGGTAGGTCTGAGGCTGACAGGCACGGTGACGGTTGCAAGGTGTGTGGTTTGGATATCATTCCTGGATTTGCTCTTCTCAGTGCACAGGGAAACTTGAGGTTTTTCTGCCTCTGTTTTACTGAGGAAAGGTCAGTCCTTGGGTGTCCTAGGGCTCACTCTTCCACAAGGATCACAGCTGATACCACGGGGCTCTGGGGATGTCCTCACACGGAGGTTTCCTGGAGGCAGCTTGATCTTGAGGGTTCCTCCCACTTTCTCACCCCTCTAAATATTCCTTCTCAGCAGGTGGGACAAACGGCCATCCACGTGGTCATGACCACACGTGTAGTTTCTGGCTCTCCCTTCCCCAGCGTGGGGCTCAGTACCTTTGCAGTACACCCAGATGCGTGGGAGAGGCCAGGCCTGGGGTTTCAGCCCAGCCTCCCACCTCAGAGCCAGGTTTAGCCACGGCTGGTGGCCAGAGCTGGACCTGACTTGCCCTCCTCCTGGAGGACTGGCCACCCCTTGTCCATTGGGGGTGAGTTTGCCACTGTAGACACAGCCCGGGAGGTCCACGGCATCGCCTCTCTGTGCGGACTGAGCCATCTTGTCTCCTTCCATCGGGTGAACCGAAGGAGCTCCCTGTCCTCAGTGCCAGCCCCCCAGGGAAACACCGCCCGTAGCTGTGTAGATGTACCCCCCCAGAGACACCAAGAGATGTTCAGCGTCCTAGGCTCATGGCTTTCTTTCCTCTTTCCTTCCCTCATTGCTGAAGTAAATCGGAAGCTAATTCCCTGCGCCAGCTGATTAATGACTCCCAGTCCTTCTCGTCTGATCTCCGCATGCCTCACTTCTCCGTGGAGGGCGGACCCGCTGCTAGCCAGGTCCTTGTCATGGGACCCGATGACTTCATTGTTGCGGTCGTAAGGTAAAGGATTTACTTCTCCCCTCCGTAATGTACTCAGAGGGTGGGAGCAGGGAGAAGAAAGCAGGTTCAACAGGACAGGATGGGACCAGACCTGGAGCAGCTGGGCTGCTCTGTCCCAGTAAGTCCTGCAACAGGAGAAATGGGGAAGACAGGGTGGAGATGTGTGAGCTGGTGCTGCCAGCCCTGTGCAATCCTACAGCCCTCTCCCAGTGAAACATGTCTGGATTGGCCTGGAGCTGCTCCCTGGAGAAGAGGTGATGGCCAAATTTGGGGACTGATGGGGGCATGGAGACAGATCCATCACCTGGAGGGGGATCCTTAAACACAGGGAGGGGCAGAGCTGCTATCGCCCACATGGTTCCTGCTCTGAAGTACGTGGAGACTTTGACTCCTCACATCTAACCAGCCGTAAAGAACTACCAAAGAGTCTCTATCGAGCCAAGATGGGACAGAAAATTGGAGCCCTGAAAACCTCTGGGAGGATTTTTATGAGATTTCTTCGTGTTTCTTTTCAGTTCTTTGAATCGTCCCTTTGGCAGTGGAATAATAACACCCTCTGGAGTCCTCCTGAACAGCCAGATGTTGGACTTCTCCTGGCAAAATAAAACAATGAACCACTCCATTCCCAGGCCGGTAATGAATGACATGACAAATTCTTTATTTGAGCTGTCTGTACCATTTTTTTCAATTTTATTCTCATCTCCACAACAGGGAGGCTATTTAATGCCTTGTTAATAACTGAGAGACAACAGTCTGTAGAAAGCTCCTATTTTTTCATTATATGAGCCGCTGAAACAGAGTAAAGAGAAGACTTCATGTGTATCAGTTACCATTATGATGCAGTTTTATCAAACGACGCTGCACATCTCATCTACCTATTTTCCCTGCAGTCCAGATGCACTCTAAAGCAACCGTCCTTTTCTGTGGACTTGAATTAAGGACTCCTTTATGAATTGCTGCTCTGCAGGTTTAAAAGTAACAGATAGCAGAAAAAAAGTCTTCAGGTCTTGGAAAGAAACAATTACAGACCAGTACTGGTGGCTTCCAGTGCTGCTTTGTAGTTTCTTCTTGCCATGTATTGTAAAACCATCCCACTTTGCTGGGTTGGTACTTTAGAAGTGGGTGAATGGCTCCGTAGACCTTCTGTAAAAGAGAGCCACGGCGTGAAACGGGACGGATCCTGTTAACATCAGAGAGCATTGCCATAGCAGTGAGGATGTCAGCCTTGTAAAACAACACAAGTGCACTTGCTGGCTGAAGCATAAAGAGTGGGAACTTAACCTGCGCAACTTGAGTACCAGCAAAGCTTTAGTCGGCTTGTTGAAATTTTTTGGTGTGTCTTTTCTTCAACTGCAGCAAAATCTCATTCAGCCTCGGAAACGGCCCCTGTCCTTCCTCTTGCCCACCATCGTGAGACCGTCCGAGGGGATGTGCGGGACGTACCTATGTCTGGGAGCTAACAACGGGGACAGAGCCCTGAGCAGCATCGTTCAGGTCAGTGCTATGTCCGGGCACCCGCCGCGCAGAGCAGATGTTGAGCTCAACGCTGAGCAGGGTCCCCTCCTGCAGTACAGGCTTTCCCTTCCTAATGTCCCAGGCTGTGTTGAAACTGGTGGCCATAGGATTACCAGTTCAGTCTTTGATGTCACCAGTTCCACACATTTGGTTTTTCAAATCTCTAAGAGCTACCGGTTTACTTCTCTTGCACCTTTCCTGGTGGCACCACTCATAATTGTAGAGGAAAAGCATCTTGGCAAAATCTGTAATGGTTTTGTGTCATTCTAATACCTGTTCAAAGCTCATCTTAAGGATCATTAGGGAAAAAAAGGAGCATTTTGTATTCAGAGAATTGCAGGAGACTGGCAGCCGTTTAGCCCTTTTCCCTATGAAAAGCTCTTTTTTAGCGTGTTCCCCACTGAATTCCTCCCTGCGCAGCACTTGCTATAAATTGGGCAGCCCCTCCTAATTTATGATTTGTAATGAGGTGAAGTACTTGCCAATAGCTTGATTGCCTGCACAACAGCGATGGATTGATAAAAAAGAAAGGCACAACAAGAACGGCTCCCATTTTCCTTACCTTTTGGAAGGCATTATTCAGAGCAAAACTAAAGCTAACCATTGCTTCCTACTGCTTTGTTTGGAGAAGTCACTTGCCGAGCTTTTGGCTGTCACAAACATGTATTTAGAGATTACATCATGTTCCAGACACACAGCTGTCCTGATTTAGCAGGAACTACATGACAAAAAGCCCATGCGATCCTGAAAAGGTACCGCTTTTCCACCAACAATATGCAGGCCATATTTCAAGGGCCTCTTCATATGTGCAAAACCCGGCATTAGTTCATGCAGTTTGGTAAAGGGTTCAAAATCTGCTTTGCCTGCTGCCTCTGCAGATGTTGGAGCCACCAGTTAGGGGGATGCTGGGGAAGTTGGCTTCTCCTGTTCTCGTTACTTTTTTTTATTATTGAGGATCTTTTATTCTCTTGCAGGTTTTGGTAAATGTTTTAACATTTAACAAGAATCTGAGTGAAAGTTTGTCACTTGGTCGACTTCACCCACAGCTTCAGTCCAACACCTTGCAGGTTGACAGTGAGTATGGACACGGGGCGTGGTGCAGCCTACAAACCCAGCACGTTTAGGAAAGGAGCAGGATTTTTTGAGCACACTGCTGTGGAAGTGCCCAGCGCACAGCTCACCGTGTTCCAGGGTCCCCAGTGGGTGCGGAGGGTTTTGGGGAAGACAAAAAGCAGCAGCCTAGCTTCTTCAAAGCTTGGAGCCCTTGCTGAGCCATGCCCTCTCCCTCTTGTCTTGGGAATGCTCCCTGCCCCCCCAACACCGCCTGTCCAGACTCTTTCAGGTGCTTCTCCCCAGCCCTCCCTCTGTCCCGGCTCACCTCCTGGTAGCAGCCTTGTCCTGTCCTTAAAACCTTTTGGCGATCTGATGCCATTGAGGATATCCAAATAAACAAGATTGCAACCACAGCTTCACCCAGACAGGCCCTGAAAGCTAGCAGATCTTCCTACACTTTATTACCATTGCCATAAATGATATTCTTTCACTTTCCAGTCCGTGTCCCTTAGCTCCACCAGCTGGGGGGAGGACAAGGCTTATGGCAAGGCTTGTAGGTTGGCAGTGCTGGAAATGCAGCATCAGTGCTGACACTCTGGAGACTGTACTGCCAGCTCTTGGCCGTGTTATTACACGTCTTGGTCTATTTGGTGTTTTTCACAAAGCCCCATACCTTACCAGAGTGAACCATAAGTAAAATTTGGTTCTCATTTCACACAAAATAGCCAAAGTTTCTAGGCCTTCCCATTTCAGAGGAAAATCTAAAAATGTCTGTTGAATGTGACCTGCAGACTTGGAAACTAGAACATAATTAAAACAAATCCAAAACTTCAAAAGGTCCTAATTTGTGGGTTTGGACATTTGGCATCAAGAAGATGTATGTTAAGACACATCTGCAATGTATATAGCTTAAATAACTGGGGGGTTTCTGTGTGCCCGCTCAGTTTGTCCAGCTGCATCCCCAGCTCCGTATCCTCAGGCACTTTTATTCATACAGAAATTGCAAAACATCAAATAAACAAAATAGAAGCAGAAGAGCAAGCAACCTCAGGTAGATGGCTGGAAGATTAAAAAATACGTGAAGGGGAAGTTGGAAGGCTTATCACAAAGTTTGTCATTTGGCAACTTGTTTCACTGTCCTTTGGTTTGAGCTGCCTCGCATCTTATTTTGACTAATAACTGTTAATAACTATTATTAGTAACTAAGCTCTTAAGAGCGGGGGCTGCCTCGTGTTCTGTAACAATAAGTACAATAGGTGCCAACAACGTATTTTCCCCTTTTTCCAAAGAGGAGGATCTTCCACATCTTTAAGTGGTCTTCTGGGTCCTCTCATTGCCCCCACCGCACAGAGCACTGCCCAGCTCTGAACAGCCTTTGCTGCCGAGAGCCGAAAGACCGCTCCGAGGAGCGGTGAGTGCTGGTCCTCCTCGGCTGCTCGGCTGGCCCTAGCTGGACACCTGAAGAGGCCGCAGGCAGTTTCCTTCACACTGCAGATCCCAACAGGGTTAGAACAGAGCTTTGCATCAAAGGCAACAGTGGTTTCAGTGACAAACTCCTCTTTTAAAATCCCTACAGGTGAGTTTCCTGAAGAAGATATTGAATTTCTTGTAGCCAGGGGCCATCAAGTGGATAAAGTCCAAGTGGTCTCCCTAGTTCACGGGGCCAGGAGAACCAACAGTTTCATCATTGGCCTGAAGGACCCCAGGAGCGAGGATGCTGCCGGAGCCACAGTGTTGTAGCACCTCCCAGACGACGTGTTCACTGAGCAAGGCTTAGACAAATAACCCAAGGGACGTGCATGTTCTGGAATGGCCCCTTCTCCATCCCCAGGGCGGGAGCCCCACGTACACGCTGCTGAGTAGACATTCTGCATTCCCCACCCAGGACGACACCAGAGGGGTTAGCAGCACCAACATACAGCTCTGTTTTTTTTCTTTTATTTTTTAAATGATTTGAATTGCAAGCAGCCCAGTCCTTGTTACAGGAGTGCAGGATCACATTTTTCTTTTGGCGGAGTCTTGCTAATAATGCCAGTCTTTTCAAAAGCCCAATTCTAGCCAGCACCTTAATTTTAGTGAGCAGGAACATCAGCAAAGGAAAAAACAGCTGATGATGGTACTGTCATCTTCATCTCCCTGTCTCTCCCAAGTTCATTCTTTGCCTCTGGTGTAAGCCAATAATTAATACAGCCTGATGTAGTGTTTGTAGGTGCCTGTAGCTGGAATATCCGGCAGTCCTTCAACACTCCGTACGGGCCAGCTGATTTTTACCAGCGTGCAGCCTCCTCTGTTTGGTCCTCTTCTCACATCGCTACATACCTTGAATTTCGGGAGTAAATATTTTGAATCAAGTCGCTGCGCAGACTCACTGGCAGTCTGATTTTGTAACCAGAGCAATGGTTTTCAACTTCTAACAACTTGTGGACCCCCCACTAGTTTTCTTACAGAGGTTCAGCCTCCTCCATGGTGAATTTAAGCTTAGTGGTATGGGCTCAATTTTCTTAGATACTTTTTGGAGAAATCTCAGCAGTACTCCACAGACTTGTAAAAATCCACAGACCACGGACTGAAAACCACATGGAGAGCGTTTAGGTAGGTTCGGGGCTGTCCTTACACTGCCGTATCTCAGTCTGCTCTGAAAGCCTGAATCGTGTAATCCCTACAGAGAAGCTTGGGATTTTCTGCTTACTAAATTCATGCCTGTACGTCAGCTCTGTATTTTGATACTGGTGGCTCTATTGGAAAAGCTGAAGAGAGTGAGAGAAAAGGTAAAAACCAAACCAAACGCTACTGAGATGATTTTCTGTCTGCAGCATGTAGTGCAAAATATAGGAATACTTCTGCATTTCTTGTCTGAAATAGAGTGAAGAAATACTACCACATCTGACAGCACCACTTCATTCAACCCACGTTTGGACATTTCCTTCTCCTTTTACTAGCGAGTTAGACAGAGGCACCTGGCACTAAAAATTCTGGAATTTGATAATTTTCTGCAGTCTAAAATTTGATGATTTCCTTCACGGTGCAAACGCATCTATGGCCACTGTACATATTACATATGTATGTCTGCTTACGGTTGTCTTTCATTTGACGATTACACCAGTCACCCCCAACCCTTCTCCTGAGGGACCCCGTAACACCCATCTGTTTGTAGCGCACCTTCTGACACGCGTTGCCGTTTGACACGGGGAGCGTGTGGGGGGTTTGGGGGTGATCAGCGTGCTAGGGCAGATAATCAGACTAATCGTTCCTGCCACCTGCCAGCTGAGGTTCTCAAAGCATCGTACGTGAAGCCTTGCACGTTGCGCCGAGGAAGGACAGAGATGCTTTTGTGCTCCACTGAAGCGCAGCCATGCACGAGAAGAGCGCGGCAGCTACCTAGCAGACGGGAACGTCGAAGGTATTTTCTGTTACAAATGCGTCAGTGGCCTCAGCTGAGAGACGGGGGAAGTACAGCGTCGTCTCTGGGAAGTTGTCTTCTGTGCCACCACCCTGCCCATAGAGCAAGAAGAGACTTTCCTCACCATAGGGACATCAAAACTATTTATTTATTTTTCTGTCATCAGCACTAGAGTTGGTCACCGCCTGAAGTCGGAGCGTTCATAAAACTTTACAGGTCTTAGAGCAGACCTCTTCAGGTTTCATGGAAAGGGAAGGATGCAGTTTTGGGCATTGAATCTCACTGGTGGAAATTTGGGGTTTTCTGGTACGGTACAGCAGTGACCTATCCCTCGGGCATGGCGGTTACTGGGCACAGCTGCAAAATAAGTGGTCAAGTCATCGTCGCTTCAGTACTTTGCACGGAGTATCACAAAACACTTTGAAAGATAAAATTTCTCCTTATTAACTGAATTCACCAACTCACTTCTGATGCTGGAAGCTGTGTATTCATTTGGGAGTTAAAGACTCTGGTCTTGATTCAAAAGGGCACTTACACGCCCCAAGGTACAATTTCACAGCAATTGTTCAGAATCTTAAAATAAAGCATGTTCCCAAGTGCTCTGCTGGATCATGGCCTATGTTGCAAACAAGAGAAAATTTAAAATAATTGGAAGATGGGACTTAGGCCACTAGGTCATGGCTAAGAGAAGTAAAGATATTTTGAATTATTTCCCATTTTCTTTGTTTAAAAATGGCATCAGTATAGCACAGATGTATTCGATATGGAAACCTTTAATCTGCTAATCGGCCCAGTGTCTCTGATACTTTGAGTCCATCTGTTGTGACGAGATCTGATGAATTCGGTGTGAGGTACCAAGAAATACCCGATGTTTCCTTCTGTACAGGTGAGACAGACATTGTGAAATAAAGGGCCGTATTCTGGAGACGTGTGTGCGCAGAGTAGCTGCACTGATTTCAGCCCGGCTGTTGCAGACATCTAACAGCTCTGAAGCAGAATTTGTCCTGAAACTTTTACATGAAAGTGTCAGTGAGGAGCTCGGAACACAAAATACAAAATATAAAGTGGCTGAGAAAAACAATGAAGAAAATTTTTAAAGGAACAAAATAAACCCAAACAAAATAAAGAAAAAAAACAGAGATGCCTTTGCCAAATGTGACTATTATGATCTGGAACGCGATCAGCTTGTCTCTGCCCATATTTGCAGCTCCCCATTGATGTATACTGGTTTTTACATCGGGTTAAGCTGGAGACAGGCTTTGCCGCTAAGTGTTAGCTCAATTTATCAGTATTTCTCACAGAGGCTCGATGCCGTTCATGAGCACAGATAACAAGCAGTGCTTTGCTAGCTTTCGATACCGCTGTTCACCTGTGTGCATCGAGCACTGATCGCTGTGTATAAAAGCCTAAAGGAGGGATAAGGCAGAAGTCATCCCGCAGCTGGGGGGACGAGGATGCTCCGGCCCCTCGGCTGTGCCATTTTGTTCCCATCGCTGTCCTGTTCAGTGCCCAGACACTGAGAGGGGCTGGAGCCTGCCTTGCTCCCACCGGTCTGGATGGGGCAGATGCTCTGGGCTTGTCGGGGTGGTTAGAGCCACGCTGCCGGTACGGCTTGGTGCAGCGCCCGGCACAGGCGCAGGAAGGGCCGGGGGTCCTCGGCTGCCCCTGGGCACGGGTGTGAGACCAGCTGAAGAGTGGCCCTGGGCACACCGGGTGTTTCTGCACTCCAGCGTGCCTCCCTCCGTGCCTCGGGGGACCGGGGGCTGCCAGGGGCAGGTGAGGGCAGGGAGCAGCCACTGCCGGCATAGCCGGGGCAGCAGGTTCAGGTCCCCAGTCTCCAGGGATGACGACCGGTGTCCTACAGCTCTGCTGCAGCTCTGCCAGCGTGCCTCTGAGGGGTCCCTCAGCTGGGGCGGCGAGTCCAAAAGTGCCTGCTCAGCGTCAGCTGGCCGGCTGGCTGCCGGGGCGAGCTGGACCCTCCAGGTGCCTACTGGGTCCCTCTGGCTGGACCATCTCGGAGCCTCCTTCCACCCGCTGCACAACTCGGCAGGCTTCCACGGAGTGATCCTGGACACTGACTTGTTGGAGAGAAAGGAGAGTCGGGCCTCAGTAAACACCATGAGATGAACCCTGCATCTCTGTCATGAACACATCAAAACCACTGAAGATTTTGTAAGGTTTTGCAGAGAATCGGGTGGAGCGGGAAGAGCTCCTGTAGCTCCCAGGTATTTTCATCACAGTGGTTTTAGAAAGCTCTTCCATGCTTCAGTGATGGACATCTGCATGCCAGGCGGGGAAAAGAGAGCTCTGACAGGCAGAGCTGGTTTTCGGAGAGGCAGGGCACTGTCTAAAAATGAAACACATCTGTGCGGAGGGCAGAAGAGCCTGTGGAGCAGGAGACTGGAGCACTGACACGTGCGGTCCAAGAAGGGCCCTCCAGTGGCCACAGCATTTTTAGATGCAGATTATCCTCGCAGAGCTGACCCTGCTGCCTGGGTGGAATATCCGTGACCCTTCATCCGCCAGGACTGTGCCCAGCACGGCCGGGGCTCCCTGCCCGGCGGCTCTCACCTTTCCATCTCCTCGGAGCTGAGAAGGAGAGGATGACTCCTGTGTACCCCCACGCTGTCTATCACGTCTGTAGCCAATTGCCCACCTCTCTCTTTCTCGCCATGCTCACAGTTTAACAAAATCCCAGATCAAAAGCGATTGTGACTGCAATGCAGCAAGTCTCCCTTCCTTCTCTCTAAGTGAGCATCGTACCGGTATTAGAGGAGAAATTCTTTTGTTCAGCTCATTGTATAATATTTAAGTTGAGAAAAATCTAAAGCTGGTCATGAGTCTACCTACTTTTTCTGTATAATACCTTTCCTTTGAAAATACTGTCATATGAAAAATGCATGTAAATATAACCACAATTTTGATTGTCGGGATCTCAAATGCATTTCTCTGTTCTGTTTGCGGACAATGAAGCAGCTCAAACAGCTGTCCCGTGTGTGCTGTACGTAGCCCTCCTCGGCAGGTGATGTATTAGTATGTGTCATCTATGTCGCAGCAAAGCTTCAGAACGCAAACCAAAATGCGGGCCTGCTCATGGAGGGGCTCCACAAACGCAGAATGACACAACAGATCTAGCCCCCCAGAAAATCTCCTGTCTTGGTCATGGTGTACAGAGGCCAGGTGAGATCTAGAAACGTTTAAGCGACACAGCGTGGACCCAGGCTGTGCAATAACCTCAGCCCTGGAGATCTGCCTACGCGCACCTCGCTGCAGAGAGGCGCCAGTGTGTGCAGGCAGCAGGACGCCAGGGCGGCTGTGCTTGAGCTGTCCCGTACTGCTTCCCCCTCGCAGTCCTCCACACCACGTTATTCCCTTCTCACCACCGCCGGGTGCCTGTCGGTCTCCTGCCGGACGCGTCGGCGGCCAGCGAGCCACATGCCTTTTGCGAGCTGCTATGCGCAGGATGGCAAACCCACTTCGGGTTCCTCCAGCTGCCGGTGTTAAGCAGAGATGCCTCAGAAGGGTCCTGAGTCGTGTCCCGTCACCGTGGTGTCCCTTCAGCTCTACCTTCCCTTTACTTCCTTACGCTTGGGGCAAAGCTATTTTGAGAGAATGGGGAATCATTTTAATAGCGCAGAGTTTGTGCCAGTTCTGGTCTTTCCCAACAGTGAGCAGAAGCATAAGGAAAAGCCATCAGAAGCAGCGTGCTACAAAGTGCGAAGTGGACGTACGAGGCCCCAAGCTGCTAACGAAGGAATGGCTTGGTTGCAAACTCCATGTGTGTTTAGGCACAGGAAAGTTACCCGTGTGGGACCTCTCAAGCCCAGATCAGAAAGTCACAGCACTTAGATGGCTCAAGCAGATCTTGGGGAGATAACTCAATATTGTGCTTCCAGAAAACGCGGGTTTTGAAAAATAGTGCTCTACTTGTTCTTGCTTGCTATGGTGTACGAGATGTGCCCAGTATTAATGTAGAGAATACATACCAAAACGAGCAAACAAAAAAACCTGAAGGACAATCTTGCAAGACAAGCACAGCAGCATCGGTGGGAAACACGGGGATTCTTTGGAAGCGGCACTCTGATCTGACTGCGCCAGAGCGGGAAATGCTTGAGCCTTTTGGGGAAGATCAGGCTGGAGGAGGAAGATGTTAAACGCAGCTGGGTTGAGAAGCGTCTCCTGAAATAGAGGAGAGCATGAAGACGAGTGGGGAAGAAAGGCAATTTCTGGGTACTGAAGAAGTCTTCTCTCAGCTTCCTCGTGTTTCCAGCCTGTCTCAAAAGGCAGGAGCAGAGTAAGGCAAAGCACGGGAAGCATCCACGCCAACATGCAGAAACTCCCTGACAGACAATCAGATGTAACGAACGCTCCTCGTTACCACTGCCGTGACTGACGCCCATCTCCTCTTCTGACACCTCTGAGGGTCTCCCGGGGCTCGGGGAAGGGCTTCTCGCTTGCCCGTAGCACACCAGAGAGGTGCTGGAGGTGGGGTCCCTGTCCCAGAAACTGGAGAAGGCATAGACAGAAAAAGGCACGAACAGAACAATCCTTTAGCAAAGAATTACTCAGTGCTCGTCTGCCGGCAGGGAGCTTTAGAGCTGCAAACGCGAAGGAAACAAGCAATCTGCTTGCAGCTTTCCACACACCAACAATATTTAATTACTAAGCTAAGTCATATACTAACCATGATGTTCATTATTTTGTTGTGTTTTTTTTTTTATGGAATGCATTTATATGTCAATTTTAAAAAAGATTCTTTTTCTGTGTTGCGAGCCATCATGACAAATGAGACGTGGGATTATTGTATTTAAAACGTTTTGCAAAATAAAAAAAACATTTTCCTCTTTTCATGTCATTTATCCTGCAGTAATCTGCACGAAGGCAGCGTCGGGGGGTCTGCGAGGGCTGGCTCCCCCCGTGCAGCCCCCCGGGCCTGCACCGCCCCTCCTGCCGCCCGCAGAACCTACTCGCGTTGCTAACATTAACCACACGTATTTCTGCAGGACCAAAGTCTTTGTTTTTCCCACAAAGGACTTTTGATTATTGTACTAGCCTGAAACAGTAATTGCCACGTGTTTCGTTTCTTTACCACCGCCAGGCATTAGCTTTCTGCTTAAAGCAGTGGCTGGCAGGAAGGCAGACATTTCTGCAGCGCCACTGCCTTTTTATATTAATTTCTCATTTCTTGTGTTAATAAAGGTTTGTAGGAAGGGACGAGCTGGAGGGCTCTGTCCCCGGCAAGCCGTTCCGCAGGGCTCATCGCTGCTGCAAGGCCCCGCGCACTGAGGTGCCTCGTTCGGGAGCGAGCGTCACCCACGGGGGACCGCGGCCCCCTTCTTTAACCAAACTGACTTTTAATTATTCGGCATCGTGGCCCGCGCTGAATCCACACCAGGTCCCTCTCTGGGCTCTCCCCCACCTCCCCGGTGGTAACCCCAAATAAAGGACAATTCACGACAAAGCCCCAAGCCCTCAGACGGGAACTCCCCCCGAACCAAACCCCCCTTTCCTGGCAGGTTCCCATAAAGGCCTTTATTATTATTTTCTGCTTAAAACTTCACTCAGAAATACTTTTATTCATTTGCAGCAGCGGATGCCCACCCCACGGCCTCCACGGCCGGCACCCACTCGGGGGGACACGCAGGCTCTCCCTCCTCGGGCGGGGGGACCCGTCCCGACGCCCCACGACGCCGAGGACGGCTCCCACGGGCGCGGTGGGCCCGCGCGGCCCCCAGCCCGCCCGCGCAGGGGCTCGCCCCTCCCCGCGGGGAGCCCCCGCGGCT
>VYZW01061459.1:74664-90411 GCA_013401315.1 Balaeniceps rex | reverse complement strand
CCCGCTCGGCCGCGGCCTGCAGCCTGCCCCTGCCCCGCCGGGCCGGGGCTGCCCCCGCCGGGGCGGCTGTTGAAACGGCCCCGCGCCGCCCGGCGCTCGCAGCTCAGCCTTTCGCCGCAAGCTGTTAAACCCCGAAATCCGCCCGCGGCCCGGGCCTCCGAGGCGGTCGCTCGACTCTGCGGGGCCGTGCCGAGAGCAGCCTTTCCTCTCCCTCGGGGGGAGCGCATTTCTGACCCCGACGTGGACAGCAACCGGAGTGCTGTCAGCCACGGGAGCTTCTTTTCCCCTTCAGACGTTGTTTCTGATTTTAGTTTCTCGGCCCTGACCTCATGCGGGCGTTGACGTCTTTGTAAGATGTCAGCGAGGATGCGTTGACGTTTCTTTGAGCCCAAGCTTTTGTTTGAGTTCCTCGGTAACTCTTTAAAATAGCCAGAGAAAGGCTTCTTAACCTGTTTCCTCGGTTTGATTTCTGCGTTTCTCTGAATTTTATCTGCTTTTAGAAGGTCTCGGAAGACTTGGGGCTCTGGTTCCTTCAGACTTTGGGGAATGGGCAGTAGGGAGCTTTTCTGTCGCTCACCTCAGCACGGTTCTGAATGCTGGCTGCAAGTTGTAGCTTTGTGAGCTTTGTCTCTTCATAACCCCTGGGCTCCTGGACACGCACATTTGTGCTTATTCCCCTGACTGAAAACTACAGTAAAACCTTTCTCATTTGAATTTTATTAGAGGAAAGACTGCCTCTTGTTGGTATTTATAATTATTGTCCATTGTAGTCTTTCTGGCTGGCTCTTTAGCTAAAGCGTCTTTCAGTGTTTTCCCATATGAGAAAACAACCACAGAGAACAAATTTGGCATTTTGAAAAAAGGTCACCAAGTGTAATAACCACAACTTTTGGATTTAGCAGGTCTTTTCCAGTTATAGCGAGCGTTCCCAGCTTTTCTATCCATCTTGTGGAGAGAGAAACAAAGGTCCCAAGGCAGGTATCCGAAACGGCCAGGTCTGCGAGCCTCTGGACTAAATGCACTACCTACAGCAAGACATCACGGTATTTGCTACAAATTCATCCGCTCTTCAAATATTCGCTGAGCTGTGTGGCTTCCTTTGAAAGTTAACTGGACTTACCAGGAAATTTTTCACAGTAATACTGTGCTCTGACTCTCCTACGAGATAAAATAAAATGGGGAGGCTGCACACAGACCTGGTCTTCTGTTGAGAAATGACGTTTCTTAATATTTTAAGCGTACGGAAGGGTATCCCGTTAGGCTTTGGATTTTGGCTGGAAAAACTGCCAGCAGCGCTCTCCAGCCGTTCTCTCTAGAAAGCCTGTGCTTCTGTAGGACTTGGAGGGATGAGTTGTTTACAACAGGCTTCCAACCGATGCAATAATTTTACACTATTCTAGTAAAGAAATAGGTGCTTCCTTAAAATGAAAACCAACTGTGTGTGTGGAAACCTGAGAAATCCAGGCCACTCCGTGCATCTCTAAACTAAGTGTTAGTGTTTTCATTTTTCAGTGGCTTAAATACAGGAAAATATGGGGGCGTAGAGGTAAATTCTGAACAATCGTAATGCCACTCTCTGTTCTGTTTAAGTATGATACTGTCAAAGATTGTGTGCCTTTGCAGTAGATGTTCGATATTTCAAACTGATAACTAAACCGTTAAACAGACTTAGAGTGCATTCTTATTTTCTAATATTGATTGCTTTTGGATGGAAGCTGGAGTTACAACTGAGTTGCACAGGCATACCAAATTTAATAGATTTGCAGTGACAAAGACTTCGCTACTGAAGGTATTGAAGAGTTAACATGGCTGTAACAGTTTGATTGCATTGGGAATAGTGAAATTTTATAGGTCGCTAGTGTGCCTCTGAAGGGCAGGAGGCGTGATGGTGCTGTCTGTTTCAAAATCGTGGTCTCTATTGAGAAATACAAACGCTGTGGCGTAGAGAGAGCACGAGCAAGCACAACGCCTGTTAGCATGCAGACCATTGAACAGCGAGGCTTAACCCTGTGTATTGCAAAAACTGTGTTCAAGCCTAAAGTGGTTCCTTAACGCTGGGCTAGAGCAGAAGTAACGGGAGAGAATACCTAGGGTCGGGAGAAGTTGAGGGGCAGAAGTGGAAGGAGAAACAAGCCTCGATGACGCAGACCTGAGGCAGGGAAGATGCATCGGGAAACTCTAGGGCAGATATTTTCCAGCTGTTAGCCAGATGACCAACTCACGTTTGCTTTACTGAAGCTGAGGATATTTTGTGTTTTGTCTTGACACTGTTAGGAACTCTGCTGTCCCCTCCAGAGTGGATCACGGACGTTCTTCTGCGGGAACTACCCGTTGCAGATAACTGAGCGTTTCACCCACCTAGTCAGCGTGTTCCTTAGTTTGTAGGTGTTGATAGCTGAAGGTTTGGCTCAAGAAGGTGTACGTTACTCAGATTGTCTAGTGTGCTGGCTAATTAGAAGGAAGGAAAAAAGTCTCTTCAGTGGTGCTGCTGGAGTTGAAAGTTCACCTAAGCTTTGGATTACACAGAAGGATAGTAGTGGATGTTTTTCAGAGGTCCAGGAGCCTGGGATTTTTCTCAGTCCACTGGGCACTGGGGGTCATTTTCTGTCCAGTGTATCCTCTGTCATTAGCTGATGCTATTAACAGCATCCCGCCTGCACTCTGAGTAGCACATAAAAAATCGCTTGTCGTAATTAACAACAGAAACAAGAAGTGAATGCTGTCGCGTATATATTGTGGCCTTGAGGTTGTGTCACAGTAAATAACCCTTCTTTAGGAAAAAAGAAAGGCGACCAGCGCATGTCACAGTGTGGCTGGTTTAAGAGCTGGGGTGGAGGGGGGAGGCATGCAGGGTACTCTGCAGCTCGTGAGAGCCGTCATCTTTTTGGAACTGAGAGGACAGTTGCCTGCTTCTCCAGCTTGAATGAGTAGTCTTGAAGCATAGCCCTACACAGGGGTTTGGATCAGGTTTGTATGAAAATTGGGAAGTACAGGAGGTGAATGATGCCTTGTCTAAATTAATTTGTCTTCATGTAAACTGGTAGTTTGGGACGGGAAGTTGCTTATACTGAGTTGCATATGCGGGAGCCTGAGCGTTAGGTTTGACGTATGAAAGAGAATGATCTAGTTATTCCCGCCAAAAGATGCATGCTGTTAAATTGTCCAAGTCCTATGCATATCATTTTAATTTTATAATTTTTATTGTCTTAAAAATAAATGAACTACCAAGACTGCGCAGCTGGTATGAGATTGCGTTTCTCGTCATGGTTTCTGGGTAGTACGTACGGAGACTGAATTAGATGTAAGCCTCTGTGTTCTGCGTACGTGTGCGCAGGCACGCTCTCACAAGCCTCCCTCCTTGCTGGATGATGCAAGGAAAATGTGAGGATTTATTTCTGCCTTGCTTCCTGAAAAATTGGAAGTTTTGGCATCTGTAATAACATCGTTTTTTCCGGCGGTCAGTGGAGAGCACATGAGAGATGAGATACAAGGCTTGTGCTGGCAATTCTGACGGGTCTCTTTCCCAGGGACGTCGAGGAGCTAGTGGTTGCAGTCTTGAGGCTATGGCTCGGAGCTGAACCTCCCAAGGCAAAAACATTACCAGTTTTTTTTAGTGATGCTCAGTTAGGAATAATACTGGACAAGAAACAGTGCCTCATCTTCTGGTTGCAGCATGGGAAAGTGTTCCTCCTAAGGGTTTTTTGGAGTGCTCTTCCCGTCCCTGCAGGAATGCATTGCTGTCTAGTTCTGTTGCATCCTGGTTTTACCAGAAGGTGCAAAGCTGACCAGTGATGACGTGGTTCTTAATAGCAGTAGTGACAATAGATAACGCTTTTGAAACTTGATTCTTCCAAAAGCCCAGAGCAACACAAAATAAGCTGCAAGTTTTTATACAGTCAGGAAACTCTCAGAACAATCTTTATTTTTAACAAAAGCTATTCCTACTTCTGTTATATGAAAATTTTTTTTTTTTGGTCAGGGAAAACAGTCTCCTCGTTATTGAGTGCCTTGTATCAAAGGAATTACTTTTAAGCTGTTTGGTTTAGCTTAAATCTTTTCTTCATACTTTATATCATTTCAGGATTTTAAAAACTTTAATGAAATTTCCTAGACTTTTATGACATGTAAGAAGGAAGAATATTGCAATAAACAAGAGGTGCAGTTTTCAGTCGAACCTTAGTTCAGGACTGGTAATCACAAGAGTACCTGGACTGGTTATATCGGCATTTATGAAGCTCAGCGAGAATTTGGTGATAAAGGAGTACCTGTGGGGCATGTCAGCCCAGAAAGGTTTGGTAGCGGTTAAATTCGACTTTCAATAAAAAGCTTGTTGCAACACAAACAATGCATAGATTGCCACTTGAAAAGGAGTTTTCTCATAGCCTTTGGAAGGCGAGATAAAACATAATTTCTTGTCAAGATGCATCTGATCTTAAATAGCATCTCATTTTACTTGTTTGCTGATTGCATTGATGGATCTCTGTGAGAAGTTACATACTGCAAAGCTCTGTCATAGTATTCATCTGTTACAAGCTATGGTATATTTCTTCCAAATGGAAATACCCTTAACGTGTGAAATTAATTGTTCAGCTAATGGGAACTGATTGATCAAATATTAGACTCTGTAGACTATAGCTTCCAAGAAAACCGCTGATTCTGAGTTAACTTAGGAAGAAGACTGGCAGCCTTCTTGTGTTGGTATCTCAGCTGCCGAAAGTGGGAATTTCTACGTGGCTAACTTAGCTGCAGTTGAAAACTCGTTCTGGAGTTATCATCTTGCTTTTTAAAGCAACCCTGATGATCTCGTCAGTCAAATTCTGTTGAAATAAAAATTAATGGCTCAGTTGAGATGTGTCCATTGCAGCTTGGCATGAGTTGTGGGGTTTCAACAAACTTTATGAAACTCTAACAAACCAATGTTCCACTAAACCTGCTGTCAAAATACATCAAGATATCACTGCAAAAGGTCATACACGTTACAACAAGCTGTAATTTTCTCCTTGTCGGAAACACTTGGTTTTGGGTGTTTTATGCTTGAGGGCTGTGGGAGTGCAGCAGAACAGTATGAAGAGTGGCGAGTAGCTCTGTATCGGAAGGAGCAAATGAAGCCCGTCTTCCTGTAGACTTTTGTTTTGTTTTCTTGATGTTTGGGAAAGCATAAGCTCTAAACAAAACTCTTTCTGTGGATGGAGTGCTTCACAGGGCTGTTCTTACGGATTCCTTGGTGCCTGCTAAGGTATGCACTCAGTCTCTAGGCATTTCCAAGGTCTCTGTTGTCTCTCTACAGTTACGGATTGTAATGAAGGTTGGAGTTAATGAACCAATGTTGACTAGTTATTTTCCTTAACCAAATTTGGCATCGTCTCATGTGTACAACGGGAATGGAGACAGCAGCAGTTAATTGTTATTCTTCCCATAGCCCGGGCTGACCATCCTCAGTTTCTTACTGGAGCTTGCTAGGGCAGCCTGTCTTTCCCGGTCCTCTCTTCTCTGGAGCAGCTGGGTGTCCGCAGACCATCTCATACCCTCCACCCGTGGTGAGGGAGGGTCGCCCTTCCCCTCAGAAGGGGGAATTGGAGGAACAAAAAGCCCCTCGGTTCCTTGCACCAAGGAGTTCAGCTGGTTTTCCCTCCAGTCCAGCACCCTTCAGCCAAATGTCAGCTCTTAACCCTGGATGGTTTGAATGGGGGCTGACTTCTGGCAGCTTTGAGGCCTTCTTAAAACAGCTTTTACTGGGCAAGTAGGGACTGTTCTTTCACATGAACTCTTAGCATGGCTTTGGAGATAACCAGCCAGTTTGTTACGTGACTCAATTTTAGGCTGTCTAAAATAGTCTGTGGGACATCCTTTTATAAAAAGGGTGAAAAAACAGAGCTAATGCAGTATCTGCTATAGAACGTGGACAGCCTTTTTAGTTTTGGCTTACACTTAATAAATGATATTGAAATTTCATATTTCAGATTTTGTTTTTGCTTGCCAGCTTGGTGTCCGGTCATGGTATTTAGGCAGGTTTGCATATAGCTGGAAACAGCAAAGTTACTGCTTATGATTTAGCCACTCAGGTCTTCTGCTTGGTACTACACTGCTGCTTGATTTACAATGCTTATTTAGAAATACAAGAAGATACCAGAGGCTGAAAGGTGTTAGATGACCATTAAAAGTGCTCCAAAGCACGTATGATCTGACTTAATGCGAATACTCTTTCCTTCCCTTGGAGTTGCTGGGCTGGCAGAGGAGCAAAGGCTATGGCACAATACCAGGGCTTTCAGAGCGATTTTACTTTGTCGTCTAGATAGAAGATAGCAAATGTCTACTTTGTCTTTCTGAGTCTTCTTCCTTCTTCTGCTTCCCCAGTTGATTTTGGGTAGGCCCCTTCCCCACTGGTGAGCAGGCTGGCATGTAAGCAGAAAATTTGCTTGAAAAACAGCACTGGGAGGTTAATGTAAATCATTTTGATTTGAGGGGCGGTGTTTTGTTTTCGCTGAAGCCATTAGCTTTACTGCTGCGTTTTCATTACCCTGAGAGGTTTGAGTGCGACTTGATGAGACCGTGAACAGGAGCAAGTTCTGGGGATGGATTCACCTCGCTTTGTTGGCCACCTGCAATAAAAATGTGTGTCTGAGGTGGTCGTGTGGGCTCGTAATGTGTTTCTGGAACGAACTTAACCTGAGCCAGTTTAGGCGCCTGCTTAGAATGAGCTGAAGTGCATCCTAGTTGTGCCTGTTTCTCTTTTCTGAAGATGAATTTAATCTATAAGAGTTTATCTTAAGACTTAAATAAATACATTATTCTAGGTAAAACTTGCCCTGTTCAGAAGAATAAAACGTTATTTCTGCCAAAGGGAGTATTCAGCTTTTTGCCTATAATGAAAGGTTGATTTTTCCAGAGTCTCAGTTTTTGCTGTTAATATTTGAATATTGTAACACGTGCTTTTTACATTACTAAGGAGAGAGTCGGGTTTGATGCAAAACTGCATATTAAAAATCAAGGTATTCATTGTCTTCAGTATTTTTGTTATTTTGCATCATTGTCTGATGAAACGCGATGGCTTTCTTTCAGGATTACGTTTTTGGGAGTTGCTGTTTAACCATGTTTGCCAGTCTGGAATTACCTGAAGACCTGTTGCATACCACAAAATACTGAAGTTGTGGAATTTGTTTTGGCAGGTAAAATAAGCATATGATGCATTTGAATATCTCTTGTTCTTATATATTCTCCTCTTAACTGTCCAACTGATAGGTCCTTGCCTCTAAGGTTTGTGTGTGTGTTTGAAGGGCTGGGCTGTCTCCAGAGCTGACTTTTCAGCCTGCCATAGAGGATTACGGGCATTTGCCGTCAGGTTTGTAGCTGTTCTCAGACTTTCCTCCCAAAGAGGACGGTTGACACGCTTTCATGGTGTTATCCCTCTTTAATGCCAAAGTTTGAAGTTCCAAATTACTGGAACTACCCCTAGCGAAGTTGTTTCAGAGGAAATTTTACTGCATGTTTAAGTTTGTTTTTAGGTATTCTTTTGTATTATAACAGTGATTCTTAGCCTTATTTAATCTCCTTGTGTAACAATATGACACTTTTCTAGAATTGGTTTAAAAGTCTTTTTTGTGTATTTTTGCCAAAACCAATTATGTCATTTTAATCTTTGTATCATAGGATGGTTGTGTGTATATAGGTTTATTCATTAGTCAGATTTAACAAGCTCCAAGATCACTATGCTAGGCGACAAAACGGTTGAAACAGTCGTAGGAGGATAATATACTGTTAACGAATTCACAATAAAAACAGCGTTACGATCAGAGTGTTTACGGGTTTTATAGGTGGTACACTTTAAAAGCATGCCTGTGTGGGTGCATGTGTGATATGTTATGTATTAAAAGAAAGCCATCTTCTCAACAGTATTCTGGCAATGCTGAACCTCCCCTGTCCCCATCCTGAAAAACTTAATAAATAACTTTACGTATTTTCTCACTGGCACCTAAAACAAAGGAAACAGGAAAACTTTCAAGTCTGTTATTCAAAGCATGCTTTTTTTCCCAAATTTCTTTTTTTTTTCCTCCCTATTAAGTTGCTTGAAAATGATTTTTCAATGAAAGCAGAAGCAAGGAGGGTTCTGTATCCTTCAGAAATTATGTTGCTACTGCTATCAAAGACTTTTTCTCCTCACTCTCACTTCTGGATTCCCCAAGGGACTTGATTGTAATCTCACTTCTGGACTGATTTTTTCTTCCTCTTCCCTGTTGCAGCTTTAAATAATGGTCAGTGTGAGGATGAGGACCCTGCTCAGTGCTAACTTCTGCCATCTGCTAGTGAAGGACGTCAGTCCATCCTTCCTTCTGCTCTCACCCTTTCCAATCTTTTGTGTAATTTGGAAGAGTACTTTTTCAGGTGCAGAGCAGGATCTTAGTACTTTTTATTTAATTGGGCTCCCTGCATATTTGTTTTGAGAGGGTGCATGTTCTGGTGTGACATCAGTTGTGAAAGTGTTTATTCTGAGTTGCCCGAAATGTATAAACAGTTTGTAAATCAATAGACTGTGTCGCAGAAAACCTCAGACAAGTTATTAGACAAAGCCTTGTTTTGGTTTACTCGCTTTGTGTAGTGCGATGGTTAGAAGAAAGCAACACAAGAGGCTTCAGGTTCTGTTTAAGAAACAAATGGACATAACCTTAAGTTTGGATCAGTTGAGTGGATCTTGGGATGAGGATACCAAGATGCTAGGTGGTGTTTTTTTTCCTTCCTTTGTTTTTTTTTTAACCCCACAGACCAGCGCTTCCATCTGGTGGTGCTGGCGCTCCAGAGCCTGCTGGCTTTCCGGTGTTCAGCTGCTCCCCAGTTAGCAACAACTGACTGTTTCAGATTTTGCTTTAATCCCATCTCTCCCAGGGACTGGACGGGATTTTCCAAGTATTGCCCAGTCACATGGCGCTGGGTTTGTCCTGCAGGCTTCCTTTTACTGTCAGGGCTGCTGGTGGGGGACAACACATGGCATGACAAACTGCCTTCTGGGTTCCCTGTGGCGTGCAGTGGGACCCAGCTGTCCATCAGCCCAGATCTCAACCGTGGCATTGCTGTATCCTACATGAATTCTTCCTCTGGAGAGTCTTCGCTTTTGTCGGTCAATTGTTTTATCCATATGCTAAGGGTACCCGGGAGCTCCAGCCTCCAGCAGCCTGGGGTGTGCCCTGTATCCTTCAGTTTGGACACTCTGGTCCTCGTGGGCTGTCCCCTGCCAGCCCCTACCCCCATACGATACTGCAGGTGGATTTTGGTTATTAGTCTGTTATCTGGCTATTTATCCCTGCCTCTCTTACTTCAGCTGCATATTTTTAATAATTAGACTATACTGAATAAGACCGACTTTATAATAAACAGGCATAACACATTTTATGCTGCTGTAGCCTGTCCCAAGCCAGGTTCATGGGTAAATGGTTGCCGCATGGTAGCACTGGACTTGCTCAGAGTTTACAGAAACAATTGTGTAATGGGAAATATTAAATTGGAAACGCTAAAACAAGAGGGTGCAGGGGCAGGAAGGAGGCCGTGCATGTTCTTTGAACGGAGGATGATATTCAGGGAACTTCTTGTGCTGGCCATGCAAGCATGAATGCTCAAGTTCTTGAAATGTGCTGTGGTTATGCAGATCAATTCAGATATGGTTCTTACTCATCAGAGATACTCTGTAGCCTGCCGGGAGTGCATCTAGTTTACAGGAGTTGCTGAATGACCAGAGTTTTACCTGTGTGTGCTTATGCTACGGGCTTTTTGTGTTTGTATGGAAGAGTGTTGAGCAAAGGTACACGCTAATTATGGTCATGTGCTGGCTCATGATTTATGGAAGTCAGCCCTATAACAGGAGATTACAGAATTTGTTAGGACGAGGGATGCAGCTGGGATTCATTTGGTTTGAGATGGACGGCGTGCTGTGCTCTGCCTGAAGAGGAAGATTTCGCAAATCATTACTTCCTCCTGTCATACTTGAGATAAATTATACCTGAATATAGGAATGGACTAAACTGCATGTGTTTGAGAGGGAGAGAGGGAAGATGGATGTAGCAGAGATCTTTGAGAAGCATAATGTGAAAAAAAAAAAAGTGCGAAGGGAGCTGTAGCTACATGTTCTTATCCAGAAAGTAAAATTTAAAGCTCAATCTTGGGGTTTGGTTTTTTTTTTCTTAACTCAAGCTTTCGCTGCAGTCCTATGATTTTCTGAGTCAAATGAGGCAAAGCCTGTGGTCCTTCAGGATGTAGCAAACTGCATTTTAATAGTGTTCATGAAGGGCCATAATTTCAACAAATCTGTCAATGTTGAGGCAAGGTTGGTGGAATCTGGTCTAAGCTGCAGCATTTTCATGAAGTCTTTGAAACTACGGTTTAAGCAGTCTGGGAGCCTTCTGCTTTTTCACAGAGAAGATGGATGCTTCAGACACTTCCATTCAAAAAAAGATTTGAAATGTTTGTGTTCTTACATAGAAAGTTTTACTTCTTTGGTGTCAGGGATTGTCAGGAGTACTCATGTTTCTTGCTGCAGGTGGAACACCCCATCCCCTCCAAGTAATTGTGCTTTTTCAACACATAGGAGCCTGTATATTGAGCTGAGATTTCTCTCCCTGAAAAACTTACTCAAGATTTTCAGATAAATAATTTCTATGTAATTTTCTTCAAAATATAGTGCTTATATTTCACAGGATGCTTGCCTCATCCAGTGCACAGAATGACTGTGTTTGGTGGTTAAAAAGATTATTTGTGAGGACTCCCAGCTTGTTTTTTCCTGAAGTCAGTGTATGTGTAATGAATGATGTAGGAATGCAGAAGGAGAAGGAATTCTCTCCTGGTTGGTGTAAAGCCACCTCTGGTAAGGAAGTTCCCTGTCCAAGAAATTATGTGTGAAAATAAATTAAAACAGCTTTTCACAGATGCTTATTAATTGTCATTCTCATTTTCTGAGCACCTGGCATCAAACTGAGTAACTTAATGGAGGTGCCAAACACTCAGACCTGTAATTCAGATACAGAGCTGAGCAGCAAGGAGTCTGGGGGAAAAAAGAAGGTGTAATTGTCTCCGCATTCCCCTAGTAATTAATTTTTTAAATTTTTATCTCTTTTCCCAATCTTCAACATTTCCATGGTAATAATAAGCAATTTATGAAAGCACTGTGGAAATAGATCAGTGACTGTGAAACATTTTCACTTACTTTCTGTTGCAGGACTGCAGAAAAGCTTGTGAGACAAAATTAGCTTTGTCTTTAATCCGAGGTTTGAGTGGTGTTTGAGATTGAAGGCCTGGTGCTGCAGTATGAAGAGAGTAACTATACGTAAAATAGGTGATTATTCATTAATGCCATTTAGCCTGGCTAGTGTGGTGTAGGGTTGCAAGGGAGAAAAAAACCCTGTATTTTGTAAAATCACAGTGTGTGCACAGAGACCTGGCCAAAAGTGGAGAGTATTTTGTGACTTCTGAGTCGTTGTTTTTTCATTTGTAATACTGTCCCTTCAGCTACGTTACGCGAGTGTGCAAACAACGTAGAGCTGAATCTAAGCTTGTCTAACATAGTTGGGTTTTTTTAATTAAAAGAAGGCTGTTTTCTGGCCAATATCTGCAGCTCACCTTTAATCTCAGAATTGCGGTTTTAATTTGTGTTGGGAGCTTGAACCTCCGCCAGAACCCCAGTCTGTACCCTATTCAATGGGTTGTCCCCAATGTTGTCCCCAACTAAACGTTTTGGGTGGGTTGTGCTGAATGCCAACAGCTTTGGAGTTATGAGGTCTTTACAGTCCTGGCTGTTGAAATGTTTTTGATAGCGGTGGTCAGGAACAGGTCCCTTTTTTTGATTTTGACATCAGCGTTGGCTGTTGGTATAAATGGTTTTAATCTTTTAGCAATATTTGCAAGGCATTGAGTGTGAGAATAGTGGTCTCGCCTGGAGGAGTTAGTGCCGTAGCTCTTGTAACGGCTTGTGTTGAAGTGGAAAAATGTGTATCTTAACTAAACATAGGTTTTGTCATAGGTTGTACTTCTGTACACATAACAGCTTAGATTGATATCATAATGTCAAGTAAAATTTATTGCAAAGTCTAGACATTTTATAAAGTAAAAAACATCAGGTGTGTGACTTGATTTACTGAATTTATTCTTATCCAAGCTCAATATGGGCATGGGGGGGAGTTGTGGGCTAGCACAGGGGGAGCAAATTTCAGGTTGTAATGTGCATAAGCATCTGAAAACACCTAAATCTTTACAAACTTTTAGAAAGAAGGCATAGTATGCTTGAGAGTTCCATGGATGTGAGTAAAATATTTGTCAAATGCTAAATTTCTCCTGATAAAACTGTGCTATGGCTTTCCTACTGCTTTGGTGAACAAAGGAGTGCCTATTGCATCTGCAGTCCCTAAAAATAAACTTGGGTGTTTTTCCTATCTTTCTGTAATTAAAGTATTGCTGTGAGTGTTGTAATTTGCTGGCAGTCAGGCACTGCAGAATTGGTACTGGGTGCTTGCTTGTCCTCTGTATGATACAGAGATGAATGTAATTGCTTTTCTTATTTTTTTTTTTCCCCCTCTACCTTCCTTTCTACCTGACTATTGTTTAGGTCAACTGGAATACTTCTCAAGTCACATGCAGCAAGATTCTGTCAGGAAACCACTTCTGTTTGTTCTAGTGGACGAACAGCTTGGATACTGCAATGGCCACCGTTTTCAAAGTCGCACAGTTTGTCTCGCAGACCCTAGCATTGGGTCACCCGGTAGGTTTTTCTGTCAATGAACTTATGTGCCATTGAAAGCAGTTGTTAATGTCTTTACACACTTATTATACTTATTACAACTCTATTTTTTTTCCTTCCAAGCATCATCTTAACGTCTGACAGGCTCCCATTGTTGGAAACAATGGTTTTGGATGATCTACCTAACTTAAAAGACACATATGCCTCCTTGTACTCCTCAGCTATGGAAGACTTAGAGGTGGATTTTGATTCAGGACTGGAGGAAGATGAACTGAAACAGGAGGCTGCTCCTGAGGATTCCACGATCTTTGTAGCTTTTAAAGGAAATATAGGTGACAGAGACTTTGAGCAGAAACTAGATACCATACTGGAGAATGTGCCTGGCCTTTTACACATGGGTAATGTACCTTCTTGTCATTTTTCAACTGTTCTTAAAATATTTATTCACAAAGTCAGGGTGCTTGTGCAAAGAAACATTATATTGTTTTTGAGTTACTTGGGGTTATTCTTAGTGAATTTGGGAGCCGTTCTTCTCAGAGACACAGAGGACAAGTTTCTGCAGTTGTTTTATTGTCTGAAACTGATTTCATTAGTGAGTTCATTTATTCCTATTCAGTTCCCATGTTTTACTTGGTTTTTTTCTCTTTCATTTCCCTCCATTACACATTGCTGTGTTACAGGAAGGTGAAGCCAGGCTTGTCCACACAGGAGATGTTTTTTACTACCAAACCCATGCAATTTAAATCACTGCAGTTCATCTGAGAATAGGTTCACTCTCAAGTAACTCTGTCAGTTCAAGAGATTACTGCCCCTTTGCTGCTACATTGACCTACAACTACCTGATTTTTTTTTTTTTTTTTTCTGATGGGGGATGTGGAGTGCTGTCACATACCCCTGTATGCCCACTGAGGTCTGGGGACAGCTATGTAGCTAGTGAGTGATAACAGGCTTTTGGGACAATAACATCTTTTACCAGCACATCTAGGTCTGGAAAAAGACATCCATGCACTGTCTGAGCATCTTTGCAAAGGGTCTTATGGCGATTACTTATAGCTGCTCAGTTACATAGTCTTGCTTGTACAAGTACAGTCTTTCTTCACAGACAGCCCTCCCTCGGTAAGGGTGCAGTGTTGTGAAGGCTTGGGTCAGTGTGCTTGGATCAATGATATGCTCCCTCCCCACTGCCAGTTTCCCCAGCAGTGCCCCTCATCTGATATTGCTTGAACGGTCAGGTTAATGGCTTAGTTTCTTGCCATTAGTATAGTTTGCTATAGAAACAGATAAAGCCAGGCGCGTTACCTTAAGCGCGGTGGCAGGAACACGTAACCAGAAGAGCCTTTGAGACTGGGACCGCAGCAGCGCTGATCTGACTTGGCACGATGTCATATAACTGCAGTCTAAAAGCCACGTAATTGCCCATACACACGCTCTCTCTCTCCCTCTATCTGCTGGTTTTGAACCAAGCTTTTCCTGATAACTATAGGTCGCCATCCCGGCATGCTGCTCTTCTGTTGCATGGCCTTTTGAAATCACACCATACAATGAAGAATCCACCTCCCTTCTTCAGGCAGGCAGTCTTTGTGTTTAAACAAAATTAATTTCCTAGATAAGGTTTTAAAATGTTCATTGCATTGCTTGTTTTTTCAATAATGTAAAATACCTTTTCAGAAAAGTAACCTATGACTTCTGAATAACCAAAATTAATTTCTTTGTCACTTTGTTCTTTTCTTTCCATTTTGCCCAGTTGTAGTCAGTTGGGTCTGGCATCAGTTGTTGGGGTCCTTGCCGTTGTCTCTTGGAGAGATAAAAAAACTGGGATAAGACAAAAATACTATGAAGAAATACAACTGTTTTGAGCTGTATCTTATAAACAGTTGGAAATAGACATAAAACTAATAGATAGTTACTGGTGTAAAAGGATATGTGTTAATACCATAGATGAATTGCGTAGTTTTTGAATGGAAACAAATTAAATCTGGAGCTGTACGGAGCCTTTGTTATACAGAGGCATCTGCATGCTGGGTTTGTTATAAATATTAATGACAGGACTAATAAACATGATTCAGACCTCAGCTGAGAAAGCAGAAAGCAAATGTTTAAAATCAATGTCAAATTAATTTGAAAATTATCCATGTGACAAGTTATTTGAGCTGATTCAGAGCAAAATAGGATATTCAGAATGTCGAGTTAGTAAAGAACATTGGTTTAAACTTAGCAGATGCAATGTTTGAAAAACAAGAAACTCAGGTACTAATATCTAGAAATACTGAAACTGATAGTGCAATTTTTCTGTGTAAGATATTGGAACATTAATGTAAGATATTGGAACATTAATAACAGTAAATATAGGACTGTTCAAACCTCCACAAAAGGAGGTTTTAAAACTCGCCTGTCATGTTTCTAGCCAAAAATGTGTTTACAGGTAGAAAGAGGATGAATTTAATAGTAATTTAATTACTGCAGCGGTGGAAGGGACTTGGTGAATTAGTTAAGGACAAGAGATTCCTAAATAGGAAGGAGTTATTGGTGTTCTTAAGTGACATGTTCTTCAGAATCAAGAAGTTAGCAAACTTTTAGTAAATCTGATGTTACAGTGGAAGAACTGTAACACTGGGCCAGTGTTTACGGTTTTCAAAAGGACTTCCTTTTCAGAAAGCTAGAAACTGGAAGCTTATAAACCTGTATTAGGAATATATTTTTAATTATCCTTAAATGCATTTTGTAGCAATAATTTAGTTGGATATATTTATCTGAAGTGGTACCTAACGTGACTGCCCTACCTTTTTGCTAATTCCTACCTGTTACTTTTAAAACAACTGATCTACGTAGAAACACTGATATGTAGAACAGGTTTTCAGAAAACATGCAACTAAATATTTTGCACAACTTTAATATGCCTTTTTGCAGTGAACATACCTATTCAGAAAAACTAATTAATATGGTAGAAATTAATGAAATACTGCTAGGACTCTGTTGGCACTGGCCTTCTGAAAAAAAAAAAAAAAAAAAAGGTTTCAAAAGCATTTTTAGAAAAA